>JAGDQP010026417.1:0-25944 GCA_022664845.1 Lepisma saccharinum
GTAAAATAAATAAATATTTGAATTACATTTCGTGGGGTTAATTTCAATCTGAAAATTGTCAGATTTCCATGGCCCACCCTGTCTCTTACTTGTTTGATTCGTCAATGTCACTTGTATGCCTCTGTTTCTGGAGTCGACAAATGTAATTGAGTTATTAGAAATACGTTGTACCTTCTTGTCGAATCCGTACGCAATAGCTGCAGCCGTTGGCTCATTGAGGATCTTCAGAACATTAAGACCAGCAATTTGTCCTGCAGTTATGGTTATACTTCGCTGAGCGTCATTGAAGTACGCAGGAACAGTAATCACTGCATCTTTGACAGTCTTGCCCAGGTACTCCTCGGCTATGGCCTTCATCTTTTCCAGCACCATTGCACTGATTTGCTCAGGATAAAATGTCTTTGTCTCTCCTTTAAACCTAACTTGGATCTTTGGTCTCTCACCATCTTCAATAACCTTAAATGGCCAATGCTTCATATCCTTTTGCACTGTCGGATCATCATATCTTCGACCTATGAGACGCTTTACTTCTGAAATTGAAGGAAAGATAAAATTATATGCAATGCTTTCTTAAAATTACAAAAGTTAATGATTCTCCCTCATTACTGAAATATCAAATTCATCTTGATTAGGTTTTGTCGTGCTCAGAACGTACGCTGCGTTTATCTATTTATAATTTACCTTCATGTTTCTATGCTTTAGGCGAAAGTAGAGAAAACAAAATACATAATAACAACCCGAAACAGATGATCAACGAAATAGAGAAATAATAATTAAGAATGAGATCATAAAGTAAACAGATTGAATAACTGGAGAGCATATGTAACAAGCAAGAACGAGATCATAGCAGAACTAAAAATTAGCTTAGCATCGGGGAATTAATGTTTGTATTCTGTTCAGATTCTCGTAACCTCGCTATTAATACCAACAAAGCTGAATTTGAAAATATGCAGAACGTTATTTTGACGGTAATACCTTATGGTAGCAAATGTTGGACTACGACCCCACGGCAGTTGAACATAAATTTCGCATGTTTGAAAATAAGGTTTTGAGACAGATATCCGGCCCCAAATGGGCAAGATGAACGTCAAAGGAAGGAGACTGGATAGTGAAGAACTGTGGCAGGTAATATGAATCACCCGAAATTATAATGAAACCAGGACGGCTATAATGGGCAGTCCAATGTACATATGATGGGGGGGAAACGAAAAAAATAATCTGCCGTGGTTGGTAAGCCGGAGGGAAAGGGGTTGTTGGGAAGACCGGGAAGTTGTTTTCATGGCAATATTACCGAGCCACCATAGCTTAGTGGTAGAATGTTGGCGAAGCATTTGCGAGGTCCTGGGTTCGATCCCAGCTGTCGATCATACTGACTTAGTTTTTCCAGGGGGTTTCCTCAGTCACACTAGGCAAATGCCGGGATGGCACCTTCAACATAGGCCCTGGAAGACACTTTCCCGAGTCCTCTCCTCTCCTCTATCCCGGTCTGAGCCTTAGATGATTAAAGGCCATAAATAAAATTTAAATTTAAAATTCATGGCAATAGAAGGGATCTTACATATGTTAGTGCTCAAGATAAAAACTTCTTGATCTTGCCGAGGTAGAATCCAATCATGAACGATTGTTGCTACAGCGATGAACGTACGAGTTCGATAACTACTAAATTAGTTCGTTAGTTTGTGAATGTTAATTACTTTGCATCAATACACATTTCGTTACCTTTCTGGGGGCGTATAAACTGTTGGAAGATAATCTAACTTCGTGAAACATGTGCTATGAAGATTGTCCTAAAATAGGCGAAGATCAAATTCTTCGTTCTTATTTCATTGTAAAGTTACCAATGAGATTTTATTGTGTGACTTGAAAATAGCTTTGGGATAATGTGAAAATACTGAATTGTTGATTTTTCTTCAGCACCATTTGTAAAGAAGAATAAAGCAACTAAAAGCATTGAATTCCACCCAGGGCAAATATTCAGCTCACTAACGAGACTCCATTGTAAACATTTTTTTTTTTTTTTTTGTATTCACGGACCAAGATTTTACTTAAGATTTTACACTTTAAAGTGCATTCAGTATTTACTAGCTGAATCCCGCGGTCTCCACCCGCGCTATTTCAAATGGTTGGCAACAGTGCAAACTAGGACCGTTAGAGGGTGAACCCTTGCATAGTATTTTCCCTACGATCTCTAATAATGTTCATGTCGACTTTGGCGCGGAATCATCCAACCGCATAAGAGCCATTTGAAATACGTTTACGACACTGACAATTGAGGTGCTTGTGGTTGTGGACACCCACAGTATTTTTCTATTGGATCGAATAATGTTTTAGCTAAGTTTGTTACGGATGCTTTAAACGGTACGGAAGTAATTTGAAATATTGTATTTATGAAATTGATTGCCAACAATGCCAACTACAGCATCCGAAGTAACTCCATCGCCTATCTTAGTAAGTAAATACCAAGTTTGGTGCGGATAAATCAAACGGTATGGAAGAAATATAAATTATTACAGTTTTGAAATTAGTTGTTAACACTAATAAATATGGCACATCTTTCTGACCTCTCCCAGTTCCTAAATGCCAAGTTTTGTGCGGATACGTCTAATAATATAGAAGTCATTTGAAGTATTCCATTCTTTACATTGGTTTTAACACTGATAAACGTAACGCCTGTGGCGCCTGAATCTCACCCCCATATCTAATTGCCAAGTTTGATGTTATTGTCTCGAATAGAATGGAAGCAATTTGAAATACCTGTAGTGATTTTTTAAAATTTGGTTGCCAATACTGATGACTGTGGCACCTATGGCACCTGAAGTACCTCTCTGATCTGTCCTAGTACATAAATGCAAAGTCCGAAAATGAATATCCCAAAGAGATTCACATAGGGACATCCAATGGACGCCGAAAACACGTCCGAAACTGAAAATCCGAGAGAGATCCAAGTAGAGAAATCCAATGGATGGAGAAAACTACAGTGCTAGTAATTCTTCCACATCCTCCTGTAGAAAAGGTTTTCTTAATTTAAATTTTTGTGGCCTTTAGGCATCTAAGACTCAGGCAGAGTTAGGGGAGGGGAAAGTATTCTGAAAGTTGTCGCCTAGGAGCCTATGTTGCAGGTGCCACCACCCCTGCATTTTCCTGGTGTGACTGAGGAGAAACCTTGCAAAATCCTAAGTCAGGAAGGTCGTCCGCTGAGATCGTACCCACGGTCCGCCCAAGAGCAAAGTCATCTGTGGAAGGGGTCTCACACCTCTAAATCCTCGAGCGCACCCCGACTTTAAAATCTTTAAGGTCAAAAATCTACATACACATTGCAAAACTCCACTTATATCCTCTCAATTTTGACTTTACACTACTAAAACTTGTAAACGTGGCGGTATCCCTGAACAGAGTTATTTTTATTTTTTTGTACACTATTACGTATCAAAGTAGATGAAGGTATAGATTAATGAAGGAGGACATATCCCAAGAAGTACATGCGGCTCACATGAGTCCTATGTGGGAAACATATCATGAACAACGATAGTTCCTCGAGTGACGCCCACAAACGTGTCTGTTAGCGGCACTCACACATATACAGCTAATTTCGGGTCTAGCGAACTATAAGCCCGATTTGATGCTTGAACTTGTATCTGAAAGCTCTTTGTCATACTAAGATACAGAAAAAAAATGGGTCGGTAGGACCTCCCTAGGACCCCTAGGCCGGTTCGAAAAAAATAAAATATTCACATTTCTGATTATAGCACTGACTCCAGACCATATATGCGGCCGAATCTTAATCTACGCTTCAATACCTTTCAAACGGTGTATCACACGTCAAAATTGGTGAAGGTATTTAAAAGTTATGACCTTTTAGCTGAATCAGAATTTTCAAAAATATTCGAAAAGTGTGTCTGTCATTTTGTGTCTTTTCGTTTTAGCTTCAAATGCTTGGTACCAAGAGGTTTTGAGGGTCAATTGTGAGCTCCAACAAGTTGGGGTAAAAAATGCTTATTTTTTGATAGGAGTTACCGTTTTCGAGATACGGAGCCTACCATGGTCCAAAATCGAACTTTTGTATGAAGACAAAATAGGCATTCTTACAAAATAAGTGACATCACTACAAAAAACCCTTCGGAGTAAAGTGAAGAGTAATTCTACTCTTAAAATAAGTTATATCCATTTTGCGAGTGACTTTCTTGTCACTATAGCGGAAGAGAGGATATCAAGTCTCTTACTTTCATTACAAATGAAACACTGCTGATATAGTGACACAAAGAAAGCCACTCGCAAAACGGATATCACTTCTTATGTGAGTAGAATTCTTGCATTACTATTCCCTTTACCCCGAAGGGGTTTTTGTACTGTCGTTAATGTCGATAAATACTCGCCCACTTTAGCCCACTTGATGTGATGTCGCTTCGCGTGTGCCCATAAAGAAATGACGTCGTTGTTTTGCATGAAATGTATTTATTTGCTACGAAATGGATGTTAACAATTAGATTAAAACGTATAGCAAAAACTTATAGTCCGTTTTCTTAACTTTCAATTTCTGACATGCTTATCAATAAGCTTACTTATATGTGTACATACTTAGTGATAATAAACATGTAGGGGATATTTATGGGTACATATTTTTCTCAGTGTAACATTCCCGGCTAACTAAATGCAATTTCATACAATTTCACAGCCCAACCTGATGAACTTATGAATCATGGAATTATATATATATACAAAAAATATCAGCATACAGGTTTCTCCTTTTAACATTTTATTCTCGTTACATTCTTAAACACTAACGGAATAAATATACAAACTTCATATAATATTCGGAACTGGAATAACCCCAATGTGGCAAATTATGAATTTTTCAGGAAGTCCAAAAAAAAACGCTTTTCTGGAGTACAGTCTGGAATACAATTTAGGTACTGAAAAGTTGCTATAGATCATAAAGCAGAAGTTATTTCCACATGAAATTTTTCTACTGTATGCATAGCACACAAAACTATAAACAGGAAGAAACAAAATTAAAAATTAAAAACTGGTACATAGGGGGTATTGCAGTTCCGACGACGATATTTAATATAATTTCAAGGTTTCCATCAAAACAAAATAGTTCACTCTTGTTGCTTTTGTCTAAAGGCATAGAATACAGTCGGTGTACTCACTGTCCAATTTCTTCTCGGCGGATTTTACTTCTTAAATCACTTCCACCTTTGGATTATGAACAATAATCAAAGCATCCTAGTAGACAACGAACTGGGAACTTTACTTTTCGACTATACCTCGTAGTAACAACTTTATCCGCACTATCCTTCCGCTCGAGTCTTTCTCCTACTGAACTCATTGGTACGTTTGACGATTCCACTTCACTTCACGATTCTATTCCACTTAAAATTTTCCTCTCTCTAGTATTGAAACCAAGCTTTTTCGAATGTGTGATGGATGTAAGCTGGTTTCCAAGAGGTCCGATAGGCGCTGGGTTTGAGAACCCTAGCAGGCGGAGTGTGGGAGGTACTGCAAAGGCCCGCAAGGAAAGGCGAGTGTAGTGTGGAGATTTGAGGAGCGTTCAGCGTTGTGTGTCATCTCTGGAGTTAGACAGACGTGGAAAGAGAGCTCTGTCTGCAGAACAATGAAGAAGAAAATAGCTAGCTTAGAATTCTATTGATCTGAAGTAAATTTTTAGTTACTCCGAACACGAAGTTTTCTGGCATACATCGCGGGCATAAGTAGGTATTAGGATATACGAAGAAAACAATCTGAAGAAAGATATAATAATTGTTATTTCTGTATGTGTGTTGCTGGGCTAAGAGAAATTTTAAATAGTATGTATGTGTGCGTTGTTGCTGTTTGGTCCAGGTTAAAGGTTAACAAAAAAGGTTTCAAAAGTCAGTTGTCCAGAGAAGCTAAATACCATTAAGCAAATGATGAGGAATGGATGATGCGTCTCCCCGAGACTCCTCCAAATTCTTCTCTTAAGAGACAGAAACTCTGCTGATCTCGTAATTTCCCTTTCGTGATTGGTGCGTGAGGATAATTTCAGCACTCCTAATTTTTAGCGGTGTGAAGCTGAAAGATCTCCTCCTCTTGTAGAAGTTGTCACGGGTTAAGTGGGCATTCGCAATAATTCCAAGGTGTGGAATGAAAGTGGAGGAATTCGTCCTTAGAAGTTGGCTAACGAACGCAGATCCTTTGGATTTACCCGAGCGACATATTACAATTGTGTGGAATGCTGTCTTGGTGAGGTATATCTTTTCAAAGCTCTCAGAGATAAAAACTTGGAAACGCACTGAAGAAATGAATATGTGTGCAATCGTAAATGCTGAGAAATATAGAGGTGTGCAAAGAACGTTTCTTAGCAGCAAATAAAAGAAAGTAAGTATTAATTTTGAGAACGCAGCTATATCATATTTGCATTGATATTAACTGAGTGTAATCTTGATGATTGCTACAGTATTTTCATTATTGATTATTTCGTATTTCAGAAATTAGAGGATTAGCCTTGAAGTATTAAAATATTATTGGATTTAGACAATGCAGCTATTAATTTGAATGACACTCGGAAGTGCACGAAGCAAGTCATTTTAACGTTATTCAAGTTCTTATTACAGCGTGCCTTTGCCTGCCTCAGTTAAGAAAGCAATTTCAGTTAACCAAGCTTTAGGAGCAAGTTGTATTGAGCGAAATACAGTACCCCAAGCAGAGAAATCGTTTACTTGCTTGTATACAGCTTGAGAAATAAATATTCATACTCCTATTTTATTAATCGGAAGTAATGGTGGCTTATCTTTTAAGATTTTACTCCTTTTGAACGGGCCTATAATTTAGAGAAAATTTCCTTGCTACTTGAGAATCTGCAATAGAGAGCACTCAATTGACATTAAATATAAGTATATATCTATATACATACATATTATATTGAATTTTGACAGCGATTATGGTCTGGCGCCCGAGTTAAGAATATAACACCAATACGTTACACTTATTAATTACCAAACGTGAACCGTGGTCTGTAGTGACCTCCGTTAGGTTCTAATCATCCGCGTGTGGTTGAAGTTTTTAGATTTTATTAAGATAAGATATATGTGCCGCTCGTCTCGGAGCTACAGAACAGCTAGTGAGTAGCAGTGTCGAAGAAAATTTTGAAAGTTTGAGCACCACAGAGTTTCTTTGCTTGACTGAACTCCATCAAATAAAGTATGAACCAAAGTTTCTGTATATTCCGGGTTAAGACCGACCTGGCGCTCTGTCTTTGCCAAAATGTAGGACCGTTGCGAACCTGTATCAATCAGAGCTCGTATTACACGCACTTGTCCATTCACCTTCAACTTCAGTTTGATAGTCTGCAGAATGTACTGTTCACAACAATTTTGATTGGTGAAAGTATCCGTAGCAGCTTCTTCATGGCTTCTTTACCTTGTTAATAGTCTCCACTGATGTTTTACCACACATGACAGCAAAATGAAACTGAAACACCTCACCTTCTTGGAACAGACTCGAGCACGATGATTACAATTAAAGCGCTTTGAAGCAACACAGTTTTGTTCGTTAGCAACTTCTCTTTTCTTAGAGCGTCATATTCTGTGCCCTTTTGCAACTCTTCTCGGGATGTGCTTTCTCACAAAACGAACAGTTCCTCTCTGCACTTTCTATCTCACCAGAAAATATATTACTCGCAGTGAGAACCGTTTCCCCAGCTCCCTTCTTCTTACTTTTAGTACCACTTGCACTGTCTAACATCTTAATAAAGATAAAATGAATTGTATGGGCAGTAACAGCACTATGGCTTACGCCCTTCCCGAACCTGAGCTAGTGTAATTCATTCTTTGCCTTCTACTTCGTTCACTAATTTCACCACCAAACTGTTTAGTTCAAGTTTCGGTAATGTCAGCTTATTTTTAGCGTCAGACAAACTACCATTAACCCTAGTTCTATCCGCTTCTTTCTTCAAAAACTATTCGTAGTTCACTCTTTCTTTAGCTGCAGTATAATCTGCCTCGTATTGCTTTTCACTATCCGGTCCTGTGTCACATAGAAGTAGTTCAAAAACTTTGTCGTACAAAGTTCTCCGAAAAAAAAAACTGTCCCATTTTGTAACATTCACTTTTACCTTTCCCTCATCAGGGTGATCTTGCTTCAATTCCGTCTGGAATGAATAGAGTCCGCAATGAATACAATCCTTTATTGTATACATTGTCCAATTAGGTCCCTTGAATTTGATGATATCTTTGATCGGGGCTGATGGTTAACAAAATTCTTTACAAGAACTGCCAGAAGTCTGTCAATCGCTCTATTTTACAGGTTCCTATTTTGCTCAAAGCTCAACAATTGATATTAAAATGCAGCGTATACAATCATATATATAAAACTATGAGGGATCACTAAGCACTGAGAAGATTAAAGGTAGCATTAAGCGCAGAATAACAGCATATTATTGGGTTCGTTAGAAAAGATTAGAAGATACTGATAGAGAAATACGTAGCAAAACTTACCACAAATTGTGTTTTCTGGGTTCAGTGCTGCTTGATTCTTTGCAGTATCGCCTATCAATCGGTCTTCCCCTGCAAAAGCAACAACGCTTGGCGTTGTCCTATTTCCCAGATCATTATTGGCAATAACTTCCACCTTTTTATGCTGATGCACTGCAACACAGGAATATGTGGTCCCAAGATCAATGCCTATGGCTGGTGTTTTTGCCATGAGTTCTCTATAAAACAAACTTTGTAATTAAAACATGAAAACGTTAAGCAAGCAATACTTCATTTGAGGAGTTAGCTTACGGAAGGGCATGTAATAGCATATGCAGTCTATTGAAAATTCATTGTAAAGCATTTAAAGCGGTTTAATGGCACGTAGAACAATCCAAAGTAAAGCAACTTCTACTGCCTTCTATTGAAAAAAATCAATGGAGTTTGTGTTTGTCATTGTTACAGTTACCAAAGCGTCATTTTAATATTTTCAGCGTCAGTTACGCTACTCAAAAATGTTTGGAATCATGTAGAAAATGAAACAAATATTCTGTTGTAGTTCCATGGGCCAGGAGGTTTTCTAGTTCTAGATAAACGCAAACTATGGTAATTTCATGTGAGTTTAGCTGGTTTGGTAGAGCATAATAATGGTCAGTGTCTTATTTATGGTACTGACCGCAGTAACTGTAGCGTGAGGCGTTAGGCAAACGTCTCCAAAGTTCTGGATTCGAATTGCGGCTGTGGTATAGTATGGATGTTTGTGGATTAAGGAAGCGTAGCAGGTAATCGAATCTAGACGGGCCGAAGATATGAGTCACTAAAATGTATCCAGAATTCAAAGCTTACCAAAGTGATATCTGATTTATGAGAATCAAAATGGAAAAGCTTATTTCACACATGAAGAATTAGAAATCGGTTTAAAAAATGAAATAAAATACGTATTTAGAAAGCAAACGACCATTAACATTATACAACCTGTAGAAGGAAGAGTAAGAAAAACAAAGAAATATAGACTGTAATGCAACTTACCTGGACAGTTTAGAATTAACTTGTTTAACAGCTGGATGTGCGCATCGCTGTGGTATTACCGTCAGTGTACCCCGACTGCAACCATTTCAGTCCTATGAAGCTAATCACATAGAGCTTTTATATATTTACAATGCATCGACGTTTGTTGAATTGTTCATTTCAGTGTTATGAAAAGAGAAAATGCGGAAATCATTTAATTTTTGATCGGTGTCTAAAGTGGGAAAACCCGGAGACGGTATGTTCTCCTAACACTGTCTGGGCATATCAGTAAGCATCAGAACACAGCGTTTATGACTGAATGCATTTATCTTACGAGCCAGACCCGGAGTAGCATACCGGAGCATGCCGTTTCCCTTTGAGAACTGTTTTAGATTTTTAGAGCAGTAAATTAATCTTCTGTATTGCTTTATCGTATTTGATTAGGCCAAAACGATACAAAACTCTTATGACAGGAAATTCAACATAAATGTATATTCCAACATTTACAAGCGGCATTGTGCAGGGGTGTTTCAATCGATGATTCATTATCCATGATGAAATCCGGATACAAGGTGTGGGGAGAAAGTGTGATGGCTAGATTTTAAATCGTCATTCCACTGTTTTTAATCTTTATTAACTTATAACGAAAATATTGTTTAGAACAGAAGGAGAGAAATGTATGTAAAGAAACGATGTACAAGTTTTCAATATTGAATCAGGTAAAGTTTTGAATTAAAGTTCATTTGACGTGGTCCTGATATTGGGATGCTATAACTACTTTCAACATCAAAGCTGGGAGACTATTGCTCTATGTGAATTCTGGATATCGTAAAAGTTAAGTTGAAATCCCCAACATTAGAACTGTACCGGTAGAAGTTTTAAAGTACGGGCTCTGAACAGGAATTTGAAATATGAATTTATTTCAAGCAAGCTTATCTATGAATTATAATCGATGATCGTAATTTTCGTGGTAATTCTAAAAATTTGTCGAATGTTTTGAGAAAACTTACAGTTCTTTGAAATTCTTTAACTGATTTGCTGCATAGATATTGACTCGAAGGCTACTATTCTTCGCTTAAGTAAAGGAAAACAAGATCTTCTTAACGAAATTGTAAAGTATTCCGGGAATATCAAAGAGTGAGAAAATTAATTTGTTCCTGTTATCAGAATTTATTTTCTCGTCTCACTTCAAAATAACTCTGATTTATGTTAATTGTATTAAATGGTTGATTTTTCATTACATTTGTGAATAAAAAATAATCTTATGTTTTCAACAACATTTCCAGAACGTACCTAACCTAACCTAAAAGGCCACTTTATCAATTATGGAGCATTTCGTTACCTCCTCTCTTCTAACTGCCAGTTCTCTTCTCTGATAAGAATGGTTCCGTTAATTTTTTTTGATCTTTTGTTTTGGCTTTGACATTTCAGGAAACAGTTGCTCTTCAAGAATGGGAGCTGTTTATTCCACTACGTTTTAAAATATCATAGCTTTGTTTCTTGATTATTTAAATGTAGGGAGGACAGACATCCTTATTTGGAAAAGGATGGTCATAATTTTAAGCACTTATCGTCCGTCCTTCTCCACCTCAAGAAGGAAGTTAATTTGTTCTTTTCGGCCTGTTTAAGAATATTTATTTAAAAAAAAACTTAGCATATATGAAATTAGTATTCTTAATACAACGGTGTATCAAGAAGTTCCCAGACTAGCTCCGTTAACAAAAAAGCACAGTAGTTACCCAAATTTGAACACCATCGCCTTCGAAATAGTCATCTTACGCAGCAATGCACCGGTGCTGGAGTTGTTGCTACTGCGAGAGTGTGGCCTTGAAGTTATGTTGTGTAAGCGAGATCATAACCATTTGCGATTCGCGGTGGATCTCGACAGCGGCGTGAAAACGGCGACTTTTTCAACTGCAGCTTCGTCTTCAGGAAGATAAAGTAGTCCGCAGGAGTGAAAGTGAAGGATGAATCATTCGCTGCACGCTCACGGAGATCTAGGCACACTGCCCTACGACACACCAACAATTTAGCAATGTCGTGGATAGTCCTCGAACAAACCGCACCCGAATCCGTTGCACATTTTGGTGGAAGTTCTGCCAGATTGCTCTTCCTCTTCAAGGAACGTTCTTCCGCTTATAAAGTGCAGGTGCCATTTGTAACATTGCGTACGACTCATTACCTCATCGCCGTAAGCTTGGCGAAGCATGTTCAATGTCTCTGTGACCGATTCACTAAGTTTAATGCAAAAATTCACGTTGGCTCTTTGTTCCACCTTTCTGTCGATGATGTAATCACCGATTATAACACACACGTGATCACAAAATCACCACTGTAACAACTTCTGATGCTAACACACTGATGTTATCTGACGGATTGCTTTATCAAGACTGCAGCATACCTTCGCTGCGAGCGCAAACCTGTACTGCCATCTCTTGGCGCACGACAGGGCTAGTCCATATTTTTTATACAGCCTTGTATTTCGCAAGTAAAGCTTCCTAATAAACTACATTTTTTTTCGTACTTTATAGATGTAGACTATATTTTCCTTGTTTTTTCATTTAATTCAACCCATCAAAAACCATGTTTCGTTTGGGTTAAATCTTCAGGATTAAAACTTTAGTAGTTACATTATTAAGTACTATAATTTGGAAAATTATTCAAAAAGTCCATATTGATTACCAGAACTGGAACCGGGTCACCATTGGTAAGACGTGGTTCAAAACATGTAGTACGGTTTAATTTGTCATAGCGTGCGATTTGCTTTCCCAAATTCGAGTTTCTACACATTCTTCATGTATTTGATGTATAGAATGAGAAAAAGTTGGGTGCCAAATTTCCGCTTTTTCTCACACGTTTTTTTTTTAAACTATGGCGGACACCTATTTCACATGGCCTCTAAGTCTGACGTAATCAGTTTAAAAGAGATTATCCTCTCTTTAGTTCTCCAAATACAAGCATGAAACACCCAAATATACTCTCACAATTGAATCGCTGATTTGAGAAACGTCATAAGTCATGCAAACTATATTTTACAAGAGAGTTTTAAAACTTTACACACAGAGTTATAATTATTGAAAATGAATACGCTAATGTCCGCACATCAGAGCCATGTAGGTCGACTATTGTCTGCTGTTGAAACGGCTGTTAGATCTAGACGTAAATGTCCTTCAAGAATCAAAGATGCATGTCAACTCATTTTCGGCACAGCAGTAACTTATGACGTTTCTCAACTCAGCGATTCAATTGTTATGAAGGACTTGCAATCAGTTTTTTAATATTTCACAGTGTGAGGTGAGGCATGAAGCCTGTGCCTTCCATTCACATCAGTCGTAGATTATATGTTCTTTTATGGATGTCTCCCCATACACGATGATTTATGGATCTCTAAGATTCGTAGAGTTGTGCCGACCGCTTTAGTCGTGTGTGTTTTATTTTTATTTATTTATTTTTTTGCGCCAGGCCAACGTCTCCAAGGTTTTGTGTTCTAATCTCGGCTTCATCATCTCGAAATTCAACAGCTAATGGAATTGTGACGGGCCGAAGTCATTAGTTACTAAACTGGCCCGAAAATGCAAAATTTATTAAAATGTTTTTATCGTGTAGTGGATTAACATCGGCTAAATATCCCTTTGAAAATACAAGTTTCCTAACTCTGTGACTGTTACGAGGGGCATTGGATAAGTCTTGATCCTAGCTAGGAAGGAATTGCACGATTTGCAAGAAAATTTATCAGCGTTTAGCTCAATCCTTCTGAGGAAGGTCCACATACTTTCAAGCCGATCGCTAGCGCCGCGTAATGATCGTGTCACAAAACGTCTGTCGAGATAGCATCGTGCACGAGTGAGGAACGTGTTGGTGAACGCGCTGTGATCCACTGCCTTTTTTGCAAGGGTATGTCGGCGAAGGAATTCACGAGGGCATGCTGGGTACGTTCGAATGGTGGGTGACAAAATTCGAACGTAACAGGACATCATTGCCTGATGAGGATCGTTCCGGTCGTTCAAAAATTTTGTTGCTAACCTCTTTTTCGTAAAGAATTGGCAACAATTGAGCACCGCTGGGAAAAGTACAGCACAACTTTCCAGAGGCACTAAATGTCCTTGCGAAACAGGTAGCGTATCAGCGCCTTCACCAACACGTTCCTCACTCGTACACGATGCAATCTCGACTGATATTTGTAGCTATACCACTACGCGGCGCTAGCAAGTGACCTGAAAGTATGTGGACCTTCCTCAAAAGGATTTATCTTTACGCTGATGAAGTATTTTCAAATCCTACAATTCCTTCCTAGGTAGACTCAAGACTTATCAAGTGCCCCTCGTAGTTTGCAGTTTTTGCTTATTATTTAAAAGCTTAAGTCCTTATCTGTGTTATGAACGGGTGTGTGAGCACTAGGTGTACATTATATATACATCTCGGACTAACTGTTAATTTACTCTCCAGAAGATTTACTGTGTCATCTCGCTTTTCTCTGTTTTAGATGAATGTATACATTATTGCCTAGTGGGTTTCAATGAGTCAATTTATGGATATCTCAATGAGTTTATCAATTTCAAGAATTTCCGTTACATATCTATTTCGGTACCTTGATTTGGTGTTACTGTTTATTTCGTTATTCGAATTGTCTCTCTGCATTTGAATGTTTCTATTTAGGATCTTCCTTCCGCTTATGTCACAGTATTGTTGTTTGACCACTGATACACCAATAACCGTCAAGTTTCACCTTCTTCCTCTCCTGGGTCGTGAGGTCTTAGGTTCCGTTCTTTCTTATTTCGTGGGTGGTGTAGAATTCCTCTGAACTCCATAACATCATTCTTCAATTGATTAACATGGTGGTTTTCATTTTATATTTTCTTTCACAAGATTTTTATTTTGTGATTTTGCTCAGATTTTGGTCCTTATAGCAGCAGCTTTCAAGTTCATTGATATACGTTTCCTTGTGTATATTGCTATGTTTTTATTTTAATTTTCGTGTGTCTTTCTTTTGGTTGAAATCTTGTATCTTAATCAATCGTTTTGCGTTAAATCTACTTGTGTTAGATGTTTCATTTTTTAATGTTTACCCGGGATCAGCAGTGGATCTTCTAGCATCTTCACCTACAAATTTTCTCTGCTAAATTCCCTCTTGATATTTTTTCCAGACGTTCTGGATTCGTTTGTTCAGTTTGTTGTTATAGTTGGGGTAGTAATTTTGTGGGAAAATACTGTTTTCACATTCTGTTCTCTTGATCTACTGGTTCCGAAAGTGCTTTTATTAGTTGTTATACCTTTCCCCTATTATTGCCTCTAGACATAAACACTCTTCCTAATTCTTTTAATCTATTCCCAAGTCTCTGTTCATTATTTATAATTCATTTTACACGCAATGGCTAACTATTAATCAGTGAGTCGTTAAGCATTTGGGTGTGCTGAGTGTGCCGAGTGTGACATGTAAAAATTCATGTCTTGAAGTAAACTTATAATATACGTTGGTTTGGTCTCTTGGTTAATATCTAGACGTTAATCTTGGTTTGACTCGACACAAAGGTGTGAACTTTAAACTCTCCTGCATTACTGTTTAGGCAGTTTATACAAATTGTAATTGTTCTTCGCAACAGCAAATATTCCTGCCACGTCATCTAATCATCTATAGTTCTTATACATTAGAATCTCCAGACCCATCCTTACTAATTTTGGGGATAGTGGATCCAATGTTTCCTCATTACAGACATTTTAGCTATTCGAATTTGGAGTTGTAGTATACGGAAACTGGTTCTATTCCCTTCTAGTTCCTATGTTTGTTTAAATTTTTTAATGCATGTAGCATATATATGTTTTCATGGCCCATTCTTTTGACGCTTCTGAATTTGTGCAGAAAATTTGAAGTGTGTTCTAGCTATTGTGGCAAGGTAGGCACCAATGTTATAAGAAAATGTGTTAAGTATTTGTCGAAATATTTTGTTTGGCTGCTACTTGAGGAATGTATGAGTGTCTCAGGCGGTACTTCGTTTATTTCACTTATTTACTTGTTGCAGTTCTTCAAGATTTTCAGCCGGTCCTCTAGGGTGTCCCTCATGAGACGTCTGGGTGGTGGTGTTTGATTGTTCCTCTTGGGATCCTCTGCCTTTTTCGTATAGGCTTCTGGTTCTTTCGAGTCTACTTTGTTCCTTGTAGGATGTCGTGAGAAAATACAACGCGATAATCTTGGCATGTTAGATCACTTTCCTTGTAACCTCCGGACTGAAGTGGGCCTTCCTGTCTTCCAAGGCAGATTTCCACGTTGCTACCAATTTCGGTATTAGCGTTTTATAATGGTTGATACTTAGGTTTGTCTTCTGTAGTATAGTTGTGCTATTCTCTTCGAATTTAGTCGGTGCTTTGGTGAACTCGACCAAATTTTAGTCAGGTCTATGGAGTCTTATACAGGTTATACTGTGTCATATTCTCTCCTATACTCAGACTCGTTGTGCTGGGCAAGATGATGTTTGCATAGCAAATTGTGAAGTGTCCTAAAACATTCCTCCTGCTTACCTCTCAACTTATAGTTTGGCCTCGAGGGACCCACCTTATAACTTTTGGCTTCCCTGGGGTCTTCTGGGTGGGATCAACTCTACTTCTGTGCCCTCCCCGTCTTCTTGTTGCGCAACATACATTTCCTGTATGTCTTTTTGGGCGTCCTTCAGCTCAGGTAGTTTCATGGAGAAATCTTCATCAATTGTTTCCACCTTCTACTAAATAAGTAATATTAAAAAGTTTTCTCGGTAAGGTTGGGTGCTTCTGCTAGTTGGAGTACTAAGAAGTACATGTATGCAAACCTCACTTTGCAACATTGGAAACAATTATAGTTAAAATTTCAACGTTGTTCCAGGTATCTGCAATCGTGTAAACTTGTTGCTTCAGGTTACACAGCTACTGTATCTGTTGACGTTATTTTTTTATCTACAAATATGGAACATGATATGGGTCTTTATTGCAAGCAGCAGCTAGTAATGAAAATTAATGCTTGTGCATTTTTCAAACAAAATATACTTTAATAGAACGTTAATTGTGTGTAACATAAACATACAGTTTTCTAACGACCACTGGACGTGCATAATGACCTTATAGACCCTTTCCCCTGCAAATCTGGCCATTATTTGCGATGCTATGATTTCTTATTCGCAATTTTATTCCACTCCTCAGAAAGAAGGTCTGCAAAATACATAACATAAACATATTGCGCAAATAATAAATCAATATTGAAATAACCAAAAGAGTTCTAAATTTGTACAATATCTATTTTCAAAGACACATTTTTATCAAACAGACAGAGTGAGTAAAAAAACTGCCTTTCTTTTTTAAAAAAACTTACACGGATTTAACCAGAATGATTCGGGATTCGACCTTGACTCAAATAACTAGGCTGACTGTGGCTCGGCGACCCGATGATCGAATCTTGATGCAAATGACCCGCTGGCCCAATCTTAACCCGGTGACATGTTCTTATTCGTGTGATTTGAATCTGTCAATATTGCAATTGATGACATTCTGTTTTGGAAGTGAGTTTATGTACGGAATGATTCATTTTTGAAAGTTTCAAATGATTTAATGCTTTTATCCTATTTAATATTTCAAACACAAAATTCTATCAGAATTTCATTTTCAAGGTGAGCCATTTGAGCACTTCCGGCGGTATTTTAGTTCTTTCCGGGGCCATGATACTATTTCCATTTGTTGTTACTGTTGTTATGAAGTTTTCGGTGCATTATTTCTCCTGCACTAGGGGGGAAATAACACCCGCGGTCCCGGTCAGCTTTGAATAGAAAGAAACACTGTTGAAATACAAATACAAACCTAAAGGATAAGCAAATAATTTAATCTCTGCTCTGCCGTCCGGATCATCGGGTCACCGGGTCCCAAATATTTATCCAGTAATCCGGTCCAAAACTTGATCCTAATGGACTCGGCGAACCATTTCAGCTCTATCTCGTACCACAATTGTAATTTTATTATAGGGTAGACCGGGGTTATTTGAGTCAAGGGGCTATTTGGGTCAAACTTAAGAAAAAAATGTCACTGCGCATTTAATATACGCATCAGTACGCTGAACCTGCCTTCAGTTGTGAGTTTGTTGGCAAAGGGAAGGGTGTGTATTTTTTTTATATGCTGCTTTCTTATCAGTTGCTGTGAATTTGCTACTATTTTGAGCAAGCTGAGTTGCAATACTTCATATTTTGCTCTGATATAAAATAGTGGCTGTATGATATAAGGTGCTGAACCTGTGTAAATGCATGTATTTGTAAAATTATTACCGTACGCGTAAAACAGAACGTCCGCATGTTATAAACGCCATTTTTGGTGCTCTGCTTTGTCTAGTGTGAAAGTAGTACGTTCCTACGTAAGCATGTGCGAAAGGGGGCTAGGTGTAAATTTATGTGAATTTATTTAATTTATGGATTTTAATTTTGTATTTATGGTTTAGACTATATGATGCATGTATGTTAAACAAAACATTTAATTTTCTTTTTAGATGGTACGGACATACAAATCAAAACATAAATACAACAAGTGAGATAATAAAGACATGGAGAAGGCCATCCAAAGCGTAACAAACGATGATTTGAGTTTACGTGGAGCTTCACAGCTCTGCAATTTAAATTTGAAAGTTTGCGAAGGAAAGTGCAGGTCCAAAGGTTGAGACTAACCTTGGGTGATAATGATGAAATAGTTTAAAGTGCAAAATCTAAAGCCATAGGACACCGCACAGTACTGACAGAAGAACAGGAGGAAGAGTTCGTGTTGCGAATTTTGATTCTCGCGGGAAAAAAACTAGCCTGCACCCCTGAAACGATTCGTAAAGCTGTGCATCGATATGTAATAATAATAAATCAAATTCCGCATCCTTGGAAACACAAAGGATTAGCTGGTGAAGATTGTTTTTCAAGTTTCATGAAAAGACATCCGAACTTATCATTACGAAAGTCTCAGGGAATTTCAAGAGCTCGTGCTGATCAAATTAATAAGGAAGTTGTGAGTGGTTTTTTACTGTTGAAATCTGTTACTTCGACGATTAGTGTCAATACCAAACCACGGTGTATAAACAACTTGGATGAAACAGGGTTTTCTCTTAACAACAACCCAAACAAGGTCATTGCCAAGAAGGGAAAAAAGAAGTGGTTGCTCTCACTAGCGTCGAAAGAGGCGAAAAGTCATTGTTATAGTCTCTTGCAACGCAGTTAGACAACGCATCCCACAATTTGTTATTTTTAAAGGTCAGAGTATGAGAGAAGAATTCGTCAACAATCTACCACCGGCTTGTCATGTTTCCTTATCAGATAGTGGTTACGTCAACTGGTGGCTGTGCAGTGTCGTGCCAGATAGTGACTGTGCCGTAATGCTTAAAAAACAATGACGAAGTTAGTTTTGCCATAACTCTACTCCTGTACGACATAATGACACGTGAAATTGACTGGAGGATGTCACTTTCACATAGTATTACGCCTTCTTCAAATTGGTACTTCATCTTCCGTTCGTGTATTTAAAACTTCATCTTGCGGCAATTAGGATCATATTTCCCACCATAACAGTGTTTCTTGTGTACTCGTTTGGTTTCCGTCCCTTGAACTGATTCAACAAAAATGTTTTTATCATTCGACTCACAATTCTCCAGGTCAATTTCGCATGTCATTTTCTCGTACATGCAGTGTTCGATTTGTCGGGAGGAAGATGACGGGGATTTTCCCTGATGGGTGAAGATTTGATATCCGGTTGTTGAGTCCGAATAACATGACAACCAGGGATACAAACTTGGTATTTCTACCCAAACAGGTAGTAGGTTGAAACTTACTATAAACAACTGCTTCTAAAATCGCCCCCTTCGTAAATTATAAGAAACCGAACACTGCGTACAGGCAGGGCCGCCCACAGGGGGGATGTATGGAGCAAGTTGTGCCACTGATAAAAATTTGGGGGGGAATAAAAAAATTTGGGGGGATTCTAATGTCGAACTAGCAATTTTACTGTCATCTGTCGGAATAGCATTAAACCGCGATGAATGAAGTACTGCTTGGATACTCGATGAACGAAGTACTGCGCAAGTAGCCACCTGAAGTTAGTTACAAATATAAAAATTATATTTTAAAAAACAAAAACATTGAAGTATACACTTCAAATAGTTTCGCAGTTTACTCTATTACCAACTTCTTTGTTCAATGAAAAGCGCAACAATCCCAGCAAAAACTCTGGGAACACTACGTCGATTCCTGTCTAGGGACAAAAATATAAACCTTCTCGCAGGAACTTGGCGAACTGGTCCTAAAATTATAGGGAAATTTTAACATTTGTAAACACAAAAATAGCCAATAACCCTTGAGGGTTGCTCAACTCCTTATTAAACAAATTACTCACTTACTAACTCTATGGCTCACGGAACGCACAAGTAGATCGCCGCAGTAACAAACGTTTGTCATAGAATTCTATTCTGGACAAGATCAAGCCAGAACTTATAAAATAAATATTGTTCAAAAAGATTTTTTTTCACTCTGCCTGAAACAAATAGTAAACGGTGAAGAGAAAAAAAGAACCTGAAAGGACCTGCCGCTTAGGCGAAACACTAATACTAGACAAGAAAAGATAGCAGGTTTACCCCTTGCTATACCACTTCTGCACAAAATGATACAAGCACAATATATTCCATTGAATCTTAAGAATTCATGGATTATTCCTGGAATATTCCCGAATACTTCTGTGTTAGAGACAAGACACAAATGAACAACAATTACAAAGAATATAACAAGCCCGCTCTGTTAGGATACTTTAAGCTTAGGGTTTGTGTCCCTGAGCATACTAAACACCAATGGTTGGTCTTTTTCCAGAACTGAACTTCTAAAAAATGTACAAAAAAAGGGGCCCACTATCACCCATGTCAAACGTATTACAAAACATTACATATTAAAAAGATAACACCTATTAACCACTACTGTGGACTACGCTGCTGCTTAATTACACGCACTCAAATACTACTAGTGCATAGTTAACAAACATAAAACCGAGTCCAAACCAAAAAAATAAAATGCAACCACAAAATACTGCAAGCCACATTGGTTCAAGATAACAGGTGCGCACCTGGAAAGATTATCAAATGATGAAACCGAATATAATTTTCGGGAGATGAAAATGTGCAGTACCAAATTTGTGTATGAAACTCACATATACTACAAAAAATTATTTAAGCCTTCAGGAATGACTACCAAGCTAGTACAACATTTCTGATGTACATAAAGCTTCAAACACTCGACGCTAAATATAGCAGCATAATACTGCTGCAAAAAACAAACAGATTTCACCAAACAAACAGCTTACTACCCAAAAGTTAATAAAAATATGTATTACAAAAAATGAAAAGGGAAATAGTTCTCTGTAAGGAAACTCAGTCAATCCACATACATAACGGCGAGGTTCGTTTAAGAGGACATAATACTCACAAATGAATTCAGAAACAAACGGAAAGAACCAAATAAGAAAGATATGAAAGAAAAACTTCTCTCGATTAATTGACATAATATTCGACCTTTTTGAGAGACAGGTGAACATACGCCACACTTCGAAATCCAAAATAAAGTTCCTGGAAGCACCTAAACCTAAAAAATAACATATAAAAGCTAGCAGCTATGAGCTACTAGGGGTTGAGAACTACTCATGAAAAATGGAGCCCTTTTCAGCTTGAAAAGTTACATAAATGGCTCCCACTGAATATACCACACATATCAGTTCAAATATTAGACTTTCTGGCCCCTACGCACAAGTTAACGGAAGTGCCTATTGAATTCCAGGGCTTCGGGCTTCGATCCCTAATGATCATAAAATAATAAGAACCCAAACTGTATATGCTGACTGCGGTGGCCCCGAGGTTCTGGGCTTCAAACCCCATTGCAAGAATTATATCATTTCAGTAAAGGTATAGCTAAACTTAAAATATTTTATTTAGATATCCCTATTGTTTACTCATTTCACTGGTACATAATAGCTATAAGGTGTGCTGTGCTAAGGTATGGTAGTAGTTACTGTAGTAATTCGACAGTCTTCGATAGATCCAGGATCCAGCTGTGTAATTTTAAGAGAATAGCATTAAATTTATTTTTCCGTTTTTACTTAATTTAAAATTCTGAAGTCTCAGGTTATTCTAATATGAAATTTAGCAATTCTCATTTTTTTTTACAATTTAACCTTTTTTATAAACATGTTTTCGTACAAAATACATTTTCACAGAATTAAGCTGTATTATTTTGTAGTATTGTACTAAAATTTTAAAAAAAGTTCCCCTAAATAAGCACAATACTTTGCTTATGATTTTAGAGTCTGAGTAGCATTAAAACATTATTTTGAGAAATTCATTTTCAAAAATTTTCCGCTGCAGGTTTTGGAACCTGTTCATATGGAAGGTATCCGCCCAAATCCGCAGGTTGGACATTGTATCAAATTTAAGTTCTGGATAATAGTCTTAAGGGGGTAAAAGATTGTTGTTTTTTGGGGGGAATGCGCCATCAGCTTTGGGGGGGGATGGGCACCCCTGCGTACAGGATTTGAGTCATTCCAAAATTAACTACATCTTTGTTTCTTCAACATTACAGCACAGATTGATATATCACATGCCCCACTTCTTATTTAAAAATTTTGAAGCATAGTCAAGATGGTGGTCATTGTCATCATACCAATCAGCATGTATCACCTCCCGTTCAGTGTCCATTAATGGCCATTTATTTTCAGTGTATGTAACAGCTTATAACAGAAGGTGCGTTTTCCTTAATTTGTATTCGATTTACTTTGTCTCTACGTTCCATTTTTCTCGGGTCTCCTTGCCTCTATTTGTTGACAGCAGCACCTATAATGTTGACTGTGAACACTGTACCTACATACGAATTTTCATCAAAATCGGCCTCTATCACTTGTCCAATGTTCCTCGTCAGTAGGGTATGGGTTTCCTAATTATCGACATGACAGGTAACCGGATATTTAAGAGAATAAATATCGGTATTATTTATATGAAATATCCGGAATATTGGAAATCCAGATGTCCCTCATTTACAAATTTCGGACATAATCTTCGTTCAAATAAGTTACCTTATGGACGTTTTGTCGTTCGCCTTATCAAGATACTAAACATGCACAGTACAAATTATACAGGTGTCCAAATTATACTACTCTTCAAAGTGACGGAACACCTAGGTACTATGCATCCATGGTATTCGGGCATTGATAATCCAGATCATTGGAACATACTAAATCAAAATTCATGATAACTGTCGTCTAAATAATCCTGATAACTGTTCCGGATGTTTGCTTTTGTTCGAATAACTCGGATGGATGTAATAGCAATAAACCGAAAATACGTCATCTAAATTATTCTGGTTAATCTAGTGAACGATCATAGTATATATAGCATAGCATAACCCCTTGATTTGCATCAGCCCAAATATCTGCTTTTTAAAATCTATAGCAATAAAATTTATCATTACGAGTGTAACTAAAATAATACAGTCATGTTTATACTACTTCCAATCTCACGTGTTGCAGGCGGCATCGTAGCGGACTTCGGATCGGCACAGGGGTTAGGTACGTTAGTTAAAGCCCAGTGTCCGACCATTCTGAATGAAACTGTGCAGGCTTTTCCTTACTTTCACCAGGCAAATTTCGGGATGATACCTTAAGTAAGGCCTCGTCGATACCTTCCACACTATCTATCTAACCTACCTTGACCTCAGCCAAAGATGCCAAAAAGCCATCGAAGCCTACTCTAAACGTCCTTCCCAGTGCAGTGAAACATCAGTGCATGCATCACCCAATGTATCCGGTTAGTATGCAGCAGCATATCTCTCTCTCAAAGAAGATAGGTCTGTGGCTTGGGAGCTTCTACTAGCGGGCAAAGTTTCGACATTTCAAAGATCTGTATTCTTTCATCCCAAACATTCTATGTCTCTCTCTTCGGGTGACTAAAGCTATGCTGTCACGGGGATAGTTTACAAGGTGCTAGTGCGCGCGGCAGCGCAAGTCACCCAATAGCAACAATCGTACTACAAGTTAACGAAAAAGTTTTTGCCGTTATAGAGCCGTGATAAACAAAGAGCAATACAGTGGATGGTACGCACCTATAGGTATCAAAGTGAGCTCCATCAGCATCCAACATCTTTTGCCAAGGTTCCTGCAGCTGCACAATACCCTCGTGATAAAAGTCGGCGGTCTTCGAGGCAAAGAAGTCCGTGAGTGCGTTCCGCAGGTCTCCCTCATTTTGGCGAAGAATCTCCCACGGAGGTAGTTGTCGAGAGAATGAAACTGGTGGTAATCTATTGGCGCAAGTCTGATAAATATGGTGCATGGCACAGTGTCTCCCAGCCAAGTTGCTGAAGGATCTCCCGGTTTCTCTTTGCCACATGTGGCTTGGCAGTACCGTTGAGAAACAGCACAGCCTTTCGATTCACCAATTCCGGCTCCTTCTGCCGCAATTCACCAATGCCCTTTGCAATTGCTTGAGTAGAGGTCAGCAGTGAGGGTCTGACCAGGTGGAAGGAGCTCGTAATGCACTCAGGAGCTCGTAACCTTTCGTGGGTGCAGAGGTGGTCTTGATGTGTAAGAAACAGGGTCACGTAGCAACAACCAATGTCTGGTACGCTTGGGGGTGTCATAGAGGACCCACTTTTCGTCTCCAGTGAGCAAGCGATCACATATGTATGTGTTCAGGTGTTGAGTGAGCATGAAAAAACAAGCTGTCACTCGTTGTTCCTTGTTGGCTGCCTATAATGTGTGGGGTACTCACTTGCTTAACCTGTATGACTTTCCTATCCCATGCAGTTGCAGTCTGACTCTTTCAGGGCAAACATGAAACCTTTCTACAAGTTCATCACACGTTACACCACTGTCCTCCTCGATGGCTGCTTTCAGGGCCTCGTCATTCAACATATGTGGTCGTCCACTGCAAGGTTCATCAGCAAGACTTACATCTCCCAAACGGAAGGTCTAGAACCAATGCCTGGCAGTGCGTTCGTTCACGGCATTCTCACCAAATGCCTGACATATGCGGCGACTTCATACCTCAACTGACAGGTTCACTTTAAAGTCATACAACAAACACAGGCGAACAAGCCGCTTCGATACCTCCATTTCTCTTTTACACTGGACGAGCCATGACTGCTATGTGTGAGCACCGTGCCTGTATTACTGAAGGTTGATGGTCACACTAACTCCCGACCGCTTGGCAGGCACGTGCGTCATTTCGTTTCCTCTCTGTGAGAGCATGATTAATAGGACGTCAAAAACGGCAAAACGTTTTTGGTTACCTTGTATCAGTAAGTTGACAGTACGACTGTTGCTACTGGGTAACTTCTTTGATCGGCCTCTATTTAACTCGATCTGCCTCCTGGGCTCGAAGACAAGGCGTTGCTGCAAACTTCCGGACGCACAGTCGGTCACAATGTCGAAAACGTACGCAAAATTCTAAATTTCTGTCAATGTGGACAAAAAATCGGTATATAAGGATTTTTGACCGTGCTAATTACGAATTTGACATCAAAATTAAAAATTAAAAACGGCGGATTCAATATGGAGGACCAAATTAAACAAATCGGATTAACTGAACAAAAATACTTAGGATGGATTTCTAAACTGGGGACATTGAGAATCTCTTATTTTGCGGCGAAGTGTACAAGACCTAAGTAGAACTAATCATTATGTTGAGAGCAATATATTGTAGCCTCCTTCAACCGGGAATGAAGGAGGTTGAGAATCATTCTGGAATTAGCCTGATGTGATTAAAAAACCTTACCTTAAAGATGCGAATACTGAATGTACTCCGGGGATTATTTCGTAGCTACAAAAGGAAAACATTGATGGGCGGCATAGATAAATGATAAAATAACGAGTTTTACAAAAATAGGAAATTTATTACTCTCTTACGAATTGCGGGCTTCATCATAGCAAATGGCCAGAATGGATCTCACCAACGACAACGAGTAATCAGTTCCATATATTCTAATCACATCTCCACTTACCAAATAATCCTGGTCCAGATGAGAAGGGATCGTCATTCCGATGGAGACTTCCAGTACTAGAGGGAACCTTCTCCAGGAACTAACTGTCGTGTTAGTTCAACGGTGTAGCCCAGACATGGAATCTCCAATTGATTGATCGTCACGGCGGTAGCCCAGGGCTCCCAGGTTGGCAGGGCCAGACGAGCAGGCAGACTGGCGGGATGTTCTGCCTAAGCACTGTTCTAGGATGAAATTAACGTAGTGTGTGCTTCTATCGTTATAAGACTCTCTCTGTTCTTTCGTTCCTCTCTTGCCTCAGTATTCATGTCCGACCAGGAATTTGATGGAATTCTCTTGTGAGTTCAGTGACGTTCGCGAAGTATGTTATTCCCTTCGTGCACAATATATTAGTTTAGGCTGTGTGTGTCTCAGTTTCGTATATGTCTTGTAGCAGTGTTATCAATAGATTTATATTTTGTAGAGAAATATCAAGTTTGATATATATA
>JAGDQP010026418.1:0-25942 GCA_022664845.1 Lepisma saccharinum
ACTTGCCGGATTGGGCGGACATTATGGGAGACCCACCAGCTGAAGGAGAGAAGCAGGGACCAAGCAGGGGCTCACAAGGGAACCCCTCCAACACAAGCCTCCAGCAACTTAGCAGGGGCGTAGCCGGTACCCCTCGGCCTAACTTCAGGTTGAGAGGTGGCCGGGAAGAGAGTTTCAAACTACTGCGCAAGCTTATTTACAAAAAACACCTTGCGCAACACTACGAGGCCTGTATCAAGAAGGGCATCAGAGAAAACAAAAGGGTAATCCAACTGCAAAAACCGGACCTGAACCTAGTAGAATACACCAAAGCGCCCGAGAACTTCGAGCGGAGAATAAAAGAAATACTGGCAGGAGCCGAACAGAAAATAAATGAGGAAGTGGTCATACACTACCAACAATTAACACCGAAGCTGGAAGAAGAATGGGACATTGCATTGGAGGAGTGCAAAACAAGATTTGGCCCAGAAGCCACAAAGGAAGTTGTCCAAAGGGCAAAAAGCGTGGCGACAGACTTCCTGAAGAAGAAACTTCAGACCATGGAGAGTGAGGGACCAGAGGAACCCAACCAAAAGAGGACAAGAACACCACTGAGGGAGAAGCAGACACCCCAGAGAAGAAACTCCAGAAGGGACTCAATGGAAGACCTGTTGGACTTCTTAAAAAACTTGAGGAAGTAAAAAGAATGACAAAAAAACAAAAACAAAGGCTCTTTTCAGGGCCGCCAAATATTATTGAAAAACGAAAATACTTTACCTTTAATAACTTATATGATTGAAAATAAAGACAACAAAATCCCACCAAACTCTAACCCTGAAAAGAAAATTGATCCTACTCCTCACAGAAACTACGAGGATATAAAAAATAACAATAAAATTGAAAACATTGACGTATTGAACACGAAACCTCCCCAACTAAAACCCAACTCTTGTACTGATAAGAATAGCTACCCTATCTGTACCGTAGAGAGAAATACCAGACAAATGGAAACTGGAAACAAAAAAAGAAAAAAGAAAAGTAGACCCACAAGGAAAAATAAAAAAAGAAGGGAAGATAAAAGATCTCTGATACACAATTTAACAAACATAGAGCTATCAAAACATGAAATACAAGTATTGGAAAAGGGGCTATCATTTTGCCCCACACCTAAACCTGACAAAAAGGCCCTTACTAGGACCATTAGAAACCTAAGATACAACCTAGATAGAAAGCACCAGAGGGCGGTGGCCCTGAAACCCACACAAGTAACCAACCACAGAACGGCTCTCCCACCTAAAAAGAGGAGCAACCTTGAACCTGATTTACCGTTACACTGCTTAGTGGAACACACTGGTCAACTGAAAGAAGGAATACTAAAACTCCTGCAGAAAGGAACCAAGCCAAACCTGACTATGGCACAAAGGCAAGCCATAAAAACAATCAAAGATAAAAAAGAAGTTATCATTAAACCCACAGACAAATCTGGAGGCCTAGTACTCATGAACAAAGTTGATTATAAAAAAGAAGCATTATTACAACTGGAGAACAAAACCAACTTCAGAGAAATTTTCCAAAATGATGAGAAACTAAAAAGAATGATAGAAAAAAAGATAATATTTTTTGAAAACGAATTATTAGAAGCAGGAGTGTTGGAACGTCACCACTTGAGGAGACTAACGAACCCAAAAGCCACACTAGCCAAGTTCTATATCCTACCGAAAATACATAAACCAATAAGACCGGAAACCAATCTTCCACCAGGAAGGCCCATAGTGTCAGCTTGCAATGGGCCCACGAGAAACCTTGACAAATTCTTAACACACTTCCTTATGAAACTCTTACCAACGTTACCAGAATGGCTAAGAGACACACCAGACTTCTTACAAAGGATAAGAAAGATAAAAGGAATAAAAACTTCAGACATTCTTTACACAACTGATATAAAAAACTTATATCCGAGCATTGACAGCAAAAGAGGCATTAACCTAGTCACAGAATACTATACATCCAAATATGAATGGCTACTAACAGCCTGTGAGGAGGAAATACTGAAGCCACCTCCCCCCCAACTACTACGTAGGGGCCTGGAAATTCTGATGTACAATAACTACATCAGATTTGGTGACAGAATATTCCTCCAAAAGAAAGGTACAGCTACCGGAGCCTCGGTATCTGTAGCCTATGCCAACATATATGTGCATTCAGAACTAGCACACACACATAAAGGTCCTGTACTACCTTTATTTGAATATAGATTTGTAGATGACGTGGTCGGATGCTTTCCCGGCACAACAAAACAACTTGAAACCTATATAGAAAATTTACACAAGAATACAGGCAAATTGGAATTCACCCTGGAATGGAACAAAACGAGAATAAACTTTCTGGACGTAACAGTTAAAAAAAGAGCAAGTGGGCGACTGGAAACAGACGTCTACTACAAACCGACAACGAGACACGAATTCTTAGAGGCCAGCTCGGCCCACCCAACTTCATTAATGAACTCACTGGTCAAAAGTCAAGGTTTGAGATTAATTAGAATTATAGACAACAAACAGAAGCTGAAAAAGAGACTGATGGAAATGGGAAGGAACTTTCAAAACAGAGGATATAAGAAAAATATGGTCAAATCTACACTAACGAAACTTCTCGAACAGACAACCAGAAAAGAAACACAAAATAAACAAAAAGGAAATAGAATAATTTTTCCTCTCACTTACCATCCTAACTATGAAAACAAAATTAGAAAACTAGTGCAAAAGTTTTGGAACAATATCGAAAGAGAATATAGCAAAGAGAACTGGTGGACCAGAATGCCACAAGAAACACCAATGTTAGCCTACAGAAGACCCCACAATTTGAGACGGATGCTGACCAAGGCAGCTTTCTCATAGACGAGAACCCAGAAAAAAAGTGACCCAAAGAATTAGGAATGGACCCCCCCTTTTTTTCTTTTGAAAAAATAAACCACACCCATTAAATTGTTGAGCATTAAATGGTATTATTCCAATATATAACAGAGCCTACTTAGGACTGAATTCTTAAACAAACCAGAACAAAAAACTAACACCGACCGAATGCTGGGTTGGTACACACAAATAAGGCCATGAACACATGGTAGCCTAGCTCCATACGAACCACAAAATTGAAACTCCAGGACCCAGCGAAGGGCCAAACAATAACAAACCTAAGAAATTTATCCCCCCACCCCTTTTATGGGAGACAGACTTCAAACTGGCAAAGGAAGTACCCCTTTAAAAAGAATAGCACCAACCTTGGCAACACTAGTGACATTACATAATAACAATAATAATAATAATAACGATAATAACAAAATACATGACCACCAGGACTGCCTTACACAAGGGAGGCAATCATAACATACGGAACGATTGACCAAAACCAAATTACCTAAACGGAAAGGGTCAAACATTCCCACCAATAGTACATGAATAATTGTCATTACTATTAATAAATTATAAGAATATAAGTAATTACAACAAAACAACTGCTTGAACAATATACAGACCTACAATATCAGACCGAAATAACAATACGCAAGCGACCATATAGGAATAGAAACCAAATAACAATAATAAATAACAATAATGATAATAATAACCAGGGTATAGAACGAACCCAGGACCTTCCAAATACTACCCACTTTGTGGTCCCCCTGATTGATAAACTATTTTGGAAACAATAGAACCAGAGACACAGAACGGAATGAACTATATTAATAACAAACTAACTGATGCATTATTAAGGGAAAGCGATAGAAACATTCCAAACAATCCGGTTGAGAGAGCCAAATCACATTGGGACACACATGCCTAAGGGTTATTAAAACTCTTAAAACTGATTGAGTACCACATGCACTGCAAATGGGGAACAAACGGAAATCCGGAACCCGGCACAGCCGGAGGACAGACACACACGGAGTAGAAATAGAAGTTTGACTTATTGTCAAAATCTCACAAGAGAGAAAAGAAGAGGAAAAGAAAGAAGCAAAAATGAGGGAAGAAGGAGAGAACAATGAAACTACCCAAAAGAGAGCCCATATAACTATGGATAATGAGCAGCTAGTGCGTAAAGAAGGACCGGGCTCCGGGCCTCACATTAACCATAAAACTGTTCATCCCTATCAAGCACCTTTTTGGGTATTTTTGAAGTAAAGTACTGACTTCTATTATTTCTTATTTCTTATCAGAGTGTTGTTATTCAATTCGTTTTAATTAATCCATCTATGTATACCTACAGTAACTTGATTTATAATGATTTTCTATGAGAGAAGCATAAGACGTCTTACCCGGATCACATGCTTCACAGGTAGGATCAAATTACCATAACATGTACCCTTTTTCGATTTCGTCACTGCTCCTGATACGTGTACGACCTGTGCCCGAAATTGCAGTGGTATGGAATACCACAATTAGTAAGGATGCCACTAAATGCTTCCTTTTTCCCAGCATTACCGAAGTACTGTGATTGGCACACGCTATTACTCTGGTTTTAAATCAGTCAAAAAAATTGCCTTAAATTTTACACTTACCTTTGCATTTGTCAACGAAGTGTCCTTCTCACTTTTTATCTAGCAAACCACTTACAGTAACGACACCTGATAACCAAAACGTCAAAAGTCGTTCTATAAATACACTGTTATGAGTAACGGTACGATGAGTAACGAGCTGGCCGCCTTTGCCGAGTAGGTGGACTTTGAACAAATGACCTAGGACTGGAACAGATTTTAGGCGTAGGTATTTCGCATGACTTACTACACAATACTTCATTCATAACTGGTCTGGACTAACACCAGGTGGCATGGAAGTCATAAAGTAAATGGAAATTCACCTTCCATAATAATTATTTTACCTACGACTCGTGGATTTATTTATAATTCATTCATAGTTGGTCTGGACTAACACCAGGTGGCACGGATATCAAGAAGAAAATGGGAATTCGCCTTCCATAATTATTTTAACTATGACTCGTGGATTTAGTTAAATTGGGAGTAGAGTCCAGGTCTATGATGATCATTAGATAATTTCTATGCAAACTGTTTTCTTCGTTTGTTAAAAAAGTCGCCACGTTGCTCACCTTCAAGTTCATCACTGAACCGCTTAGTTTTGAAGACTTGAAATACAAAATATGCCATCTACTTAAGATTTTACACACGTACGGGTAACATCCATCATTTGAAGTATTAGCTTATGACATAAGTAATGTCGCATTTTTTCATCGTGAGGAAAAGCACGATAACTTACCTGGAACACTACCGTTTGTCAGAGAAATAATTAACATCGGACCCCACAATACTGTGCCACCTGTAAACCAGTTGTTGGATCTCCCACTGAAAGAAGTCACCGGTTTTAGAAGCAAAGGACTGTTCATTGCACTTCATCCTCATTTTGCAGTGTTTTCTCGGAAAGGTGATTTTGCAGGCTGCAAAAATGACAGTAGTGTGTTGGTTTTTTATATGTGGTGAAAACGCCGAGTGGGGGGAGTTTCTCCCAGCATCATTCCTCGATCTTATCACATGTCCTTGTTGCGTATATAGGCGCGAGGTATCACCGAAGATGAGCACACCCTTGCAATTAACCAAAGCAGGACGTTTCTCTAACAATGCAGTCCGTAGGGGTTCAGGCTGCTAACAGTAGACATCTGCATTGGATGGTCTGGTTACGTGGCAAGAGCTCAAAATGGATTATCTCACCAAACACTCAACATCACTTTGCAGGGGTATAGATCCTGTTTGACACAGTTCCTGCGCCCCCCTTTAGGTATCCACTGCCGTTTACGTATAATGTTATGGTAGAGGACCCACTTTTCATCCCCTGTCACCATTCTTTTCAGCAATGGCTCACATCTGTAACTGGTGATCAGGGAACTGCTTATGTCAACTTGCTACTGCTTTTGTTGAGGCGTTAACGCATGGGATACCCATTTTCGAGTTTTGATACGCACCCAACGTCCCGCAGATGATGATGAATGGTCGAATACCTGACATGAAGTTTGTTGGCCGGTTCTTTAACAGTTTGCATTGGATTTGCCTCCACCGATGCTCGTAGGCCATCGTTGTCCAGCGGCACAGGTTTCCATTCTCATGGCTTATTGGTGAGGCTGGTGTTCCCAGACCGAAACCTCTTGAACCACCTCTGGCACTTTCGCGCCCTGACAATATACAGCATTGATGTTTCATGCTGTTGCGCTTGCTGGATGTTCCTGGTGAAATTCATAGAGCATGACATGCCGTATGTGTTCCTCCGACACTGCTATGATCAAACACAAGTCATACATTCAAGACGTTGATTACACCGTTCTCCTTCTACAGACTGCTGCACACTCGAGTGCCCTATATGGCTGAACTATGTCACGTGTCGTCTACTTCACTATTTGTTCGTTAGATGGCGTCATTACAGCGGTCATCGCACATACGACTTTACTTATAGGATAATCCGGTAGAACAAGATCAATGTTAATATGATTTTTATTTCTGGGTTGTTTATTATTGTAATGCCAGATACGTTATATACCCTGGCAGTAAGGTTAGTGAAAATCGGTTGAATGAGAAGTACCCGGAATTTTAAATCAGTAAAAATTAATTAATATTGCGTGGTGTAAGTCATTTGACATTCAAACAGAGTGAACAGTAGTTAGTGAACGTTCAGTTAGGTAGATTACCAGTTGGGAGAGTATCGAATAATAAAGTATTCCTCTTTGTTCCTTTGTACCCTATGTTTTCTGTACCTTCTAGGTCAAGGGGGAGTGAGGAATCAACGTCCGCAAGGGAGTGACCTTGAATTTAGGTGTTTAGCAAGGACAAAAGCTCTGAATAATAAATCATCGCAACTTCATGTCCCGAAAGCATCAGAAAAAGAAATAGAGCTCATTTGTTTGTAAATCACCACTTTATCCAGTAGCATATTAACACGTCATTCTTGAAAGCCTGCTGTATTAATAATACACCTGCGGTCGTGCCTCAGTTGGTAGAGATCCTGAGTTCAAACTCGCAGATCGGCCATCCTGACTAAGACCTTTCCAGGGTTTTACCGCTGTTACTCAATAGAAATGCAGGGATGGTATCTTGAAAATATAGGCCCTGGTCGATTTCTTTCCCACATCCCTATAATTTTTCCTATCCCAGCCTGAGGCAACGTTGCCACACAGATATGAAAGTTGTTTGATTTAATTCAATATGAGAGTGAATTATACTGATCACTTTCAGTTGAAATATTTGTGAACTAAAGATCCAACCAGACTAGCTGCACACTGGCAAGACAGTTGCTGGTACTTTCCATGACTATTCACCCCTCACCACGGTGAGAAGGTACATGTGGTAGCGAGAGTTGTCTCTCAGATGACTTTCCCCACCCCTGTCCTAGATCTCAATAACTACAGTTCACACAGAGATGAGCTATACACCGTTGCATTCCTCATGATCTGAAAAGATGGGGAGCACTATATCTTTGATTTATAATTAGCAGGTCCTTTCTCCATAGGAAGAATTGCTGCTATGGTCTCAATGAAAGCAGATAGAGAGAAACTGATTTAAGTTTAGCTATTTTGATTTGAACGGTGGTTTTTAACCTGGTGATTTTCACAGACAGTTCCTTTAAATTTGGCTAGTTTTCTTCATTCCAAAAATCCATATGTACTCGCTTAACTCTGTGGGTTAGTTCATCTTATAAATATTCGTAAGCATTATGACGGTAGCTTTCCAAAATATGATTGTCTCTAATTCCCCCTTATTTTTAAATTTTTAAAACAAGAAATGTCTTTTTCGACTACCCGGTCGGCGCAGTAATCCACACTGTCGAAAGAAAGAAACGAAAGTATAAATATACATGACCGCACCTAACCTTACCTAACCTCCACTAATCCATGGTCACTAATTTAAGACAATTTACGAAAAATGCAAGAAAGAAATTATTAATAGCAAATATGAACAGTTAGAAATATATTTTGAAAGAAATAACGAAAGAAAAACATTTGACTCCACCGGGATTTGTACCCGGATTCTTTTACTCAACAAGCCAATGCCTTAACTGCCAAACCACCTTTTTTCTTTCAAATGAAACGCAAACTTACCAAATGTGCCACCCAATTCAAATACTCTTTTCAACTCTTTCATACTGATTGACCTAACTTCGGACAGCACAGTTAAAATCGCATCCGTGCCCGAGGCGGGATTCAAACCCACGATCCTTCAGTCCACAGACCACCCAGGCGACCTTGTAGATGAGATCTCGAAGTTCTATTTACAGTACACGTGTGGTATGCAACAACGCAACGAGATGTCATTAGCATGTGGATCACTGGTGGGACCAGCTTTTTCCGTTTTTAATCTCCTCTCGGGTTTTGCTGGAGAGCGTTATGTTAAGGATAATAATAGCTCGTCATTGCAAGCATTATACATAATTATAAATGTAATTATATTTAAAAAATAATCAGAGTTCTACATTATGAGCTCTGAAATATTACGCTGTGAAGAACAGAATCCACTTTTTTTTTTTTTTTACACGCGTCAATAAAAGATATTTACGTGATGTAATTACGTATTGTGTTGTATTAATTGTTTCTCCCTTCATTCCCTTCTGGAGGTAGGTTTAATGAAAGAAGAACTCACACCTTTAATAGATGTATTATCTAAAAAATCAGCCACAAGTTATTTCAGTTATTTATTCTCTAAACGTTGGCGATTTTGTGGAAGCCATATTGAATTCTTAAAGCAGAAAGTATCCACAGTGTTATTTACTGGTTTTGTGGACCATCTATTGACCAAACTTATCTGAAGTAATCTCTCGTATACATACATTCCCCCCAAAATGACGGATCCTTTCTCAAACAAAATTCTGGATACGAGCCTGATACACGGCAGTTGAAGATAAAGAAAGCCCTCAAACCATATTTCTCCTGATTGTAACAAGAGATGTTTTGTCCCCTTTGTTTTGTGTCGTACGTACGCTTATTGTATGATTGTTTCCAGAAGAATGAATATTTGCTTAAGAATAAATATTGTATTTGACTTATATTTAAGAGCCACGCACGAAGGTCCTATACATGGCACATGCGTGACACGTTATGTCCTTCAGGTAACACCCGGGGCAGGGAAAGGAAAAGTAACCGCCGGAATCTTTGTGCAGGTGCTACGTCAGCTTTCACTTGTTGAAATATATGCAAATTATGGAAAACCTGCGTAAGTATGGGCCGGCAGGCCTGCGTTCTAATTACTAGACTGGAGGGCAGGTACCAGGTGCGTAAATATGAAACCGGAATTTATGTACAGAAAAGACACAGTGATTGGATAACAATGCTAAGAACTATTTTATTCGAAGTATTGGCCATCGCTAGCGATACATTTCTGTCATCATTCCAGCAATGTGTGGATGCCAGACCAAAACACCTGTGCCTCTTGTGCTGCAAACCAGTCATCAAGCCATTTTCGTACATTTTCGTAAGATGTGAAGCGCTGGTCAGCAAGTGCCTGTCCCATGGATGCAAATAAGTGAAAATCGGAAGGCGCCAAGTCTGGTGAGTAAGCCGCATGCGGAAGGATTTCTCAGCCAAACGTCCCAATCGTTTCCTTGACCGGTTTTGCTGTGTGGGAGGGTGCATTATCGTTAAGCACAATCACTATATGTTGTCTTTGGTCATATTCTGGTCGTTTTTCACGCAAAGCTTGATGCAAATCTGTTGTCGGTAACGTTGGGTATTAACGGTTTCGCCAGGTTTCAGCAGTTCATAATAGATCACTCCCTTCTGATCCCACCAAACACAAAGCATTGTCTTCCGCCCATAGCGATTTGGTCTTGCAGTCGATGTCGCCGGTTCTCCTGGAGTTACCCATGATCTTTTACGATTAGGATTCTCGAAATAGATCGACTTTTCGTCACCAGTCACAATTCGATGGAGAAATGATTTCCTTACCTGTTGTCGTTCAGTCAATGCATGTGGAACCCATTTTCCCACCTTCTGAATCTTGCCCATGGCTTTTAAACGTATGGAAACTGCTTCTCGTGTCACATTTAAATGATCCGCGAGTTGTTGTTGCGTTTGATCGTCATCCTCATCCAACAAACCTTGCAATTCGCTGTCTGCAAACTTTTTTCGGTGGTCTTCCACGTTCTTCGTTTTTCACGTCAAAATCGCCACTTTTAAATTTTGTAAACCACGCATAGCACTGTGACTTACCAAGAGCATGATCACCGTAAGCTTCGACAAGCATGCGATGCTATTCTGCAGCAGTTTTCTTCAAACGGTAACAAAAAATCAATGCTGTCCGCACATCGTAGTTTGTAGTTACAAATTGCGCCATGTTCAACGACATTAAAATTGTCTGGTTGTGAGTAGCAAATCGTTATCACCAGTCAAAACAAGCAAGTGACGCCAAGGACGCAGTTTTCTGTATGTTCAGTGACAGTCAACGCCGTCTATGCACAAATTCCGGTTTCATATTTACACACCTGGTAAGTCATATTTTCAATGTTGTTATATTATTTATTATTATGCGTAGTTGCCTATTGATTTACACATTTTCAACATTGCACACAATTCAGAGAAATATACTCGGTGAGAAAGTAGGAATAAATGTTCTTCCAATGAAGTCACTTTTGTACTAAGCTTTTTCTTTTAGTCAGGAAACACTGATCGACAGGATTGTAGTGTAGAGTATACGCAGTTTGGTGCGGATATGTTGTGTTTCATGTAATGCCTTCCTAGGGATATTAGCAACATAATTTCTACATTATGTCAAAATGTCTCCAGGCAAAGCAAATCTGGTAAAAATCACGTGTCAAACTTTCAAACCCCGCTTTTCTGAAAACTGACTTTCCGAGTTAAGCAGTTCTTCCACCCAACCAATCCCTCAATAATGTCATACTATTCTAATGCTTCTGTCAACCCAAGATCGTGTCGTAACATATAAATAATGATACGAGCGTGACAAATCTACAATATCAAAACATTAGAAATGAAAAGAAATAATGTAAAAAAAAAAGTCGGTAGATGGCTATCGCAGTTGTAAATGAAATGAAAGGCAGAGAAAGCTTTTCAGGAAATTGTTAGCCTGCATTTCAGAGTATCACTGAAATTTAGTATCATTTAGTATCACTCGTTAGCGTAATAGAAGTGAATAATTTCTTAATCCTAGTAATAAAATCTTACATGTCATTTAGAATCATGCTGTTAAAATGTGACAGTTCAGTAAGTTAACTGAACTGTTAAGAATTATTTGAACCCATCAGCCCCACTAAACAGGTAACCTATCTTGGACTTATACTCGACCACCAACTAACCTGGCGTCCATATCTACAGAAAATAGTAACAAAAGCCACCAATAGACTAAACCTACTAAAACGCTTAACTGGTACGACTTGGGGACTAAATGCAAACATCATCATCAATACATACAAAGTCTTTTTACGTCCAGTTCTCACATACGGATTTACAGCATGGATCGCTGCATCACCGACTATCTATAAAAAATTACAAATACTTGAACGACATGCACTTCGAATCGCTTTCCGTGTGAAATTACCAAGCCCTACACAAGAGCTATACGAGAGAATCACGTTTCCTTATCTCCTGTTACATCTTGAAACACTACGACAAAAATACATTGCAAAACACCTCGAACAACAACATCCACTTCTTCTAGACGTCATCAACTCACATACCACCATGGCTACACCACCTAGACACTCACAAACACCTTTATCTTTACTCTTTGCCATATACCACTATGCCATACCACCAGATCATCCGGACACAGCTCTCATCCAAGAACACAAGGCTTTACTCATTCCGCATTATCTCTCACCTTCATACGTTGCACTGTGATCATCAAGGACTAACAGGGCTCACTTGTCAACATCATGTCCAGAGCAACCCCTGGACAAGAAGATAACCAAGAATCTGTCCATTAACATTCCTAAGTGTTGTGTTGTGTTGTGATAATTGCACTTCATATCCATATCACTATCTCATCTCCCCTCATCATACAACACTTGAGCTAATAATAATAAAACAATGATATTAAAGATAATGACAATAACCTTATGAAATGATTATGAGGAAAACTCATAATGTCCACCAAAGATAAAGTAAATAAAGATGAATTAAGAAACAAAAGTTACCAGATCCCATACTCCCCTTAGACCATCTCCCTTCCCCGAAACTCCCCTCTAACATAAATTCCCTTCCCTAAATAGAAGGTACAGCCCTCTGATGGGTCCTAGCTGCGGCTACGAAAAAAAAAATTATTTGAGTAAGTGCAGACAATTGTAATTATTTCATTCTATTTATTTTTGATTGCAAGGATAGAAAAGAGCTCCTAGAGTAGTTTTCAAATCCTCGCTTATCAAAGCGCTCGCAGATATGTCTACCCGTTGGTGGTCGGTAGCTATGAAAATGCTGTCAATACTAATAACAGGGACCGTTTGAGGAAGTGTTCTCAGGCGGAGATAAATTTCCCAGGAAACAGGAAAATGTAGACTATGAAGGGTAAAAGTGAAAAAGACAAAAAAATCGAAAAATTTCATGGACTTTTTTTTTTTTGTATTTTTTAAAATTAATTTTCAGTTGTTTTAATAATAAAGTTAGAAGATGGGGATATTGAAAATAATGTTTAGCCCTTAAAAATAATAGAAACGTTTAAAGACATTCTTTTCTTAAACAATTCATACTAAAAATTAAAAAAAAGAAAAAAATTGTTTATCCATCAGTAAAAAGAACAGCATGGGTCGCTTTTTTATATAGTCACTTTATAAATTTTTGAATTAGCGCGCCCCATATTTTCTTTTTAGCAATGCATAAACAAAATTATTATTTATTTTTTTTTTACTTTTTAGTACGAATTGTTTAAGAAAAGTCTGTATTAAATGATTTTTTTTTAGTTGTTTTGGTGTTCGGATACATTTTCTCAAGCTAATGTTGTGTGGCCCAAATCCTAAACTGCTCTGCAACCAGTCAAAACGAAACATCGTTGCAGGCTAGTATATATTTTAGGATAATTAAGTCCATACTAAGAAAATATCATGAAGAACGGCAGTTCTTCGAGTGACGTTGGCAAAGGACACTGTTAGCGGCACTCAGATAGTATACAGTTAGTTTCGGATCTACCGAAGTATACGTCCGATTTTGATGCTTGAACTTACATTTGAAAGCTCTTTCCAATACTAAGACACAGGAAAAAAAATGGGTCGGTAGGATCTCCTTAACCCCGTAGGGCGCTTTGAAAAAAATATCAAAATTTCACATTTTTTAGGATAACACTGACCCAGACCATATAGGCGTCCGAAACTTACTCGATCTTATTCTAAGCTTCAATACGTTTCAAACGGTGTATCATACGTTAAAATCGGTGGAGCGGTTCAAAAGTTACGACTTTTTTAACCGAATCACAAAACTTTCACAAATGATAGAAAGGTATGTCCGTCATTCTGTGTGTCTTTTTGTTTTAGCCCCAAATGGGTGGTACCGGGGGGGTTTAGGTGCGGGCCCCCATTAATGGGAGTAAATCCAAGCTTAGATTTTTGATAGGAGTTACGATTCTCGAGATATGGAGCAAAATCGATCTTGTATCCTTCCGCCATAGTGACACGTGACACTTTTTAAATACGAGCCCATACGGAGAACACTCTCCGCCGCTGCTCCACTCATCTGGGCATGACGTAAAAGAGAAAAATGTAAAGATACATGACCGTACCTAATTTTATCTAACCTCCACGTTCCCATGGTGAGTAATTTAAAATGTACTTTCTGTCAAGAATATAAATGCATGTTTTGGGCGGGATTGCATCCTGCCCCTTGTTGCTATGAAAAAAAGTGCTATACATTATCGGTTATCCACCTCGTCCTTTAATCGAAACAAACTGTGCTTTATAGGCAATAGTCTTCAACAAAATCATTCAACATTTACTGACTTGTTGCAATATACTCAGAATGCTATAAATCACGTTTAGAAGTAGGAAATAATTTTCTTTGTTACAAGACAGGAGCCATTGTAGACCACCGTCCGTTTCTAATAAATATCTGTTTCCATCACTGCAAGCGCGAAGCCTCGGTAGCCTAATAATTAGCGTTCTTGACTCCGCCGCGTGGGTTCGCGGGTTCAAATCCCGGTCGAGTGTTTTTTTTTTTTAAGAAAATTGTGTAAGTTCGGAAGTTAAAACCCTCAGGAACACAATATTTTCTTTTTTTTAAAAAAAAAAAAGCTTTTAACTCAAATTACTCTATTTTTTAAATAACCTTACCTAACCTCCACTTCGCCATGGTCACTAACTTAAGATAATGTACGTAAAATGCAGGAAAGCAATTAGTAATAATGAATATAAACGTATATAAACACATGAAAATATATTCTGAAAGGAAAATCTAGTGTTAACCTCACCGGGACTCGAAACAGGGCTTTTTTGTTTACTAACTGGACGCCTTAACCACCAGACCACCGAAGCAACCTCTCAGATGTGGTTTCTCCGTTATATTTACTGTGCACGTGTCTCCTACACGTTATAGCGCGTGTGCAGGAGAGAGGAGCATCGGCATAGATGACTCGTATTACAGTCTTTTTTTTATAGGCAGCCTTACAAAATAAGTGATATCAGTACAAAACCCCGTTTGGGGTAAAAGGAAGAGTCACGCAAGAATTCTACTCACAAAAGAAGTGATATCTATTTTGCGAGTGACTTTCTTTGTGTCACAATGACGGAAGGATACTGTCTCTTAATTTTATTACAAAGGCAATACTTTCGCCATAGTGACACAAAGAAAGTCACTCGCAAAATAGAAATCACTTCTTTTGTGAGTAGAATTCTTGCGTCACTCTTCCTTTTACCCCAAACGAGGTTTTGTACTGATTAAAATATGCTTTCAAAATATCTAAATATACAGAAATATATGAAGGTAAGAATGGAATATTGTATTGCCACCCGACTTACGTCGCTATCCAGAACTTCATCATTGTATGGCGTTCGGAAATGAGTTAAACTGACGCTGCAAAATTTGAGGATACAACCAACCATAGTGAACTATAAAGAAAAGTCTGTGAAAATGAGCTGGATGCCATTTTAATCCTCTATTTATTTCATAGATCAACTTGTCAGTTGATGTTTTCAGTTGTTCTAGGTAAACATACTCATCAGCCATAACAATTTGCTCTCCGTGAATCTTTATCTCCTTCTTTGAAGTATATGTTCATTGCACATTACCTTTATTTTACTTGAATTCATATTAACTCCCATTTTTTACCTCGACCATTATTATTTTTATTTTTTTTGTAGTTTTCTGTATTTGAAACAACAGGATTATATCAAGGCATTAAGGCCCTCGCCATTGAGTTTTATTCGTGTCCATCGGGTGACGTATGGACTGAAAGAAGATGGTATTTCAGCTCTGAAGTACGGTTCTTTCTATAAAAATGTTAAGCATTGCATAGTATTAAAAAAAAAGAACTACAGAGTAGAAGCGAATACTACATTCCGAAAGTAAAGTTGCTATAGGGTGATTCTAAAATAAGTGGAAATTTAATTAACAATTAAAGGAACAAAGTCACTTTATAGTTAGTGATAGGTGGAAAGTAGGCCTACTCTTAAGGCTCATTTCGGCGTCAGACAGACAAGCATTATAATTAGTCTAGTATAACAGACAATTTTTCGTTTATTAAACTAATTTAAGGTGAAAGATATTTTTACCAACAGACCAAACCAATGAAGTTACAGCGGTACTATTCGATTCAATTGGATAACGAATTTTTAAAAGAATGGTAAAATAAACAGGCTAAGTAATGCTTTTATTATTGGCAAAACCAATGCTTCCCCATAAGCAAAGTTTTCCCCACCCTTTCAGATTACGAGGAATCTAACAATGTATGGCTTCTCACCTCGGGCTGATTTGTAAATACTGAGCTGTAGAGATAAGACAAATGAAGAATACTAAGCGATTGAAAAGGACCTGTCACTATTAGAATGAAAGTCATAGTTTTCCTCACATGGACAAACAGAACAAACCAAACCCTTCCCTTATTCAATGACGTTCAAACGGGGGGCATTAATAAGATGGGCGAACACAGTGATTCCACCAGACTTCTCCCTGCGGAGGTGTCACCCGCCAAATTGTCCCCCCCCCCTTCCTTAAAATATTTACAGTCAAAAATCAATAGAAACCGTCCAAAAACTTTACTTACAACCTTCTAATTTTGACTTTACACCCCCGAAACTAAAAATTTTTTGGCGGAATCCCTAGGCGAAGACCAGTCAGGAGACTGGACACATGTATATAACACAAATCTGAGGTCTGTTTCTCTCTATATATGCTTGATGGATAGGCACTCGCCGTCGTTACAGACGGAAAATACGAAAATAAATTGGGGGTTTTAAACGGAACGATTACGCTTTATTTAATAAGGAAAACCTAACTACATAGATTATGTTTCACTTACAAAAAAATATCAATAATAGAGACTATTTTCCTCATATACTAAGAACTGCAAATACATAAACAAGGACAGTAATAAACGGATGACCTTATCAACTTTTTCTGAGAATTAACATAACTTATCACTTTTAATTAGACAGCTTGCAGTAAGGTGAAAGTTCAATGTAGTATTATTAAAATAAATCTGTTACCAATTATTTGACTATCGCAAATATTTGAGCTGTCATTTACTACAAGGAAGATTTCTCTAAACATCAACAGGACATTCTGAAGCATCCGGAACAAAAATTTAACCCAGTTAAAAGACACAGAAAAAAAACGTTTTCTCTTGATTTGATGTTAAACTCGTGGGAATAGTAAGTAGGCGACTGCAGACGTTTTTTCACGCAGGTAAGAAAGCTGTTTAAGACAGAATGTTCAAGACCTGTTGAGAACTTTATTTATTTTTTAATAACTAACCTAGTTTCTGTTTATAGGCTAGATAAACATGTTTGATCAAAGCTTGTAGTTTGTCTAAAAGATGACTTTCCTGGACGAGCGCTCCTCCAGAGACAAGTGCTCACGCAATGAGTTCTTCGTAACTGGCAAACTATCTACCACGAAGTTGTGTCCTCAGACGACCAAACAGAAAGAAATCGGACTGGGCCAGGTCCGGACTATATAGTGGGATAGAGAAACCACTTCCAATCCCATACTACTGATTTGCTGCTCTGTGTGATTGGCAGAGTGGGACCTCGCATTATCTTGGTGCAGTTTGTTTGTTTTATTTTGGAGCTGTGTTCTCTTTGTCTTTAGAGCACGTTGCAGCTCTGCCAGTGGTTAACAATACCGTTCCTTATTAATTCTTGCGCCACGTTCCAAAAGTCCATGAAGTTTACGCCATGGCGGTCCTAGATTTATTTGTCCACTGACCTAGTGAGTCTTTGTTTTTTCCTCCGTGGAGAACATGGATGACGCCATTCCATGGAGTGTCTTTTACTCTCAGGGTCCATATGAAACAACCAAGTTTCATCCTCTGTGATCATACCAACAAAACATTGTTGAGAGTCAACACTGAACGTGTTCTGCAGATCGAGACAAATTTCCTTCCTGTTCCCTTGTACCAAAGTGCATTTACGGCATAGAAAGAACGGCAGGCTAAGTGAGACACAGCTAATGGAGGATATATTGAGTGTAATGCGTATGCACACGAAGGACACAAGTGCATGCACACAAAATTTCAAGGTTCTAGTGCTACTATTAAAACAGTTATGGCCCATAGTGCAAACATTTTGAGCACCCCTTGTATATGGACAATATCGACCAAGGATTTTAGGTACCATACAATAATACACTTGGATGGAACTGAGGAAACACTCCGAGAAATCTGTCAGGATAGCCGGCGTGAGCAAGACTCGAACCAGTCTCTACTCCCAGTTTTCTCCAGAGTCCACGGTAACTAAGTTTTTTTTAAAGAGATTTTCCAACTTTTATTATACACTTGAAATTCTTATAACTTGAACACTGGTACAGTATCTATGCTAGGCCAAAACTAATACTGCACAGATATACCGATATACCTATAAATATCCCCAGAATAGTGCTGGTATATGCTTTTAAGTCTGTGGACATTATTTAAGTGCAGGGGCTAGCATACGTTGAGTTTGACTTTTCATTTTGGTATTGGGGATTTTAGTGAGCATGAAAAACAATGTCATCGCTCCCAGGGGTGCACGATAACTGCGGGAGAAGGGGAAAAAATCCCAAAATATCAATCACAGAATCGATCATAACTAGCTTACTAAAAACTGTAGGTAATTGTACTTCTTTTTCAAAATTGTAGGTAATAAAATTCTCTATAATAAATGTTCTGACACAAAAATCCATATCTTTAATACCGTCTGGGTTAAAAAATGATTTTGTCAGAAATAAGTAAAAACATAGTTTATTGAGTGTAGGAGACTGAAATATAGCCCTGTGCATTGAGAAGTTTGCCTCAACAGAAACAGCAGCGAGTTGACATCTGAAGTTCCCTGCTCACCCGTCACAGACGTGCTTCATTTCTAGACAGAATGGTAGCAGGGGGTGAAAAGGTGAGTGGATTCTCTACCATAACATTACACGCAAACGGCAGTGGCTACACAAATGGAGGACCGTACGAACTGGGCCAATACAGGATCTCCACCCCTGTAAAGTGATGTTGAGTGCTTGGTTGAATATACGTGGGGTAATCCATTTTGAGCTTTTGTCACGTAACCAGACCATCAGTGTAGATGTCTACTGTCAGCAGCTTGAATGCCTACGGACTACATTGTTGGAGAATCGTTCTGCACTGGTTACACCGTATGCTCATCTACGGTGATAACATACGTCCACATACGGCAAGAAGGACCTGTGATAAGATCGAGAAATGTGGCTGGGAGAAACTCCCCCGACCTGGCCTAATCGCCAGATCTTGGACAAAAAGACTACTGTCCTTTTTGCACCCATTTCTGAGGAAACACCGCAAAATGAGGATAATGTTTACAAACAGTGACCCAGTTCTTTGCCTCCAAAACCGGTTACTTCTTTCAGCGGGGGTTCAACAACTGGTTAACAGGTGGTAGCGTGTTGTGAAGTCCGATGGAGACTTTTTTTCTGACTAACAGTAGTGTTCCAAGATAATTATCGTCGTTTTCCTCACGGTGTAAAAATACGACATTACTTATGGGAGAAGCTGATAATAAATACCTTACTAGAAATGTCTTATGCTTTGATTTACAAAATCCCTATTGAAGAATGGACGGTGGGACAAATATATATGTATTTAATGAAGAGAAAAAGTTGTGAAAAAATCTAAAATTTGGTTTAATTTATGCCAATTATGTAATCAACTCATGTTATATCAGTTAATATTCAAATTATTATATCATATATAACCAGTAGCACACATACGTGCTTTCAACTCGATTTTAGGTTCATTTCGTTATCGGTTGCAAAAATATATTTATTTTTAAACCATATTTCAACAAAGACGTCATTGCGTTGATAAGACGTTAATACAACGTGTCTTATTCAATACGTTATTTTTAACGATAGTATAGATTTTGTTTAATTTGTTTCTTACTAATGTTTTGTCAAAAATATATAATTAAAAACTAATTGAATAACACAAACCAATTTATTATGTTGTTATTTGAACGTTGAAAACAGATTGAATTTTAAACTATATTTCAACCAACATTTAATTTCGTTAATAGGCCGTTAATGTGAAGTGTTTTCAACTATGGCATAGATTTCGCTTTATATGCGTTTTTCTAAGGCGACATATTACACTTCTTGAGAAATACAGATTTAATAGTGCAGCGATGGTCAAAGTGTAAAGAAAACATGCGCATAACAAAGAAAGTAGGATTGTATTCTTTATTCTTATTCTTACATGACGGTGAAACGATGCGAGCAACATTCTAGACTTCCTGTTAATAGATACAGTAAAAGAGTAGTGAGCTTGCAACATTGATCCATGGGTGAGTGGTCAACGTGACAGAGCACACCGAGCAGCCGTGCTGTTAAGTCGTGTTTGTTTCGTGATCCACAGGAAGTTTGCGAAAGCAGCCGGGACAGTGGACATCGAGCGATTGAGTGAATAGGATATAGCTTAGTTAATTCTATCTTATTATTAGCCAATAACAAGATACTATGTTCTCAAGCAGCAATCAATCTATAATTCGTACAAATACACTGCGTATAACTTACACGAATTGCAACATACGTTACAATTAGAGTTGTTTTATGAGGCAATTAGGCAAGAATTACGATTAGAGCCTGACGAAGTGCAAAGCCTCTAGTAGCACACAAACGTTGAAAATACGTAGAATAAACGTTAGTACCGAAACGTTAGGTTAACGTTGTAAATGTAACCGAAATATGCGCCTGTTCAACGGTTTATTTGACGTTGAATAATGGTTGAGAAGAAACTATGAAGAAACGGGTTTACTTCGACAAAACAGAACTGAATGCTGTATCTTGGTATGCATACATTTTGTTTCATCTTATTCCTTGCTTTTATCACGATATACGGTGTTAATATTCTAAAAGCCAATTTTCCGATGGGCTGCTGTGGGGTTCGAACCCAGGAACGTTCTGTACTTCTCGTTGGTAGCCTGGACGCGTTGGACACTTATCCAAGAATCCACCTGGAGAGGCCAGTACTCTTTTACTGTATTGTTGAAATTAAATGTTCGTTGAAATATAGTTCAAAATTCAACCTATTCTCAACTTGCAAATGAAAACATAGTTATTTTCATTGTATTTGCTTTTAATTGTAATGTTTAAGTAATTAAATTAGAAATACAAGTATGAAACGAAATCTAGAACATAGTATGAATGACAGTTGAAAATACGTCACATTAACGTCGTATCAAGAAAATTCTTACTTCGTTGAAATATGGTTTAAAATTCAATGTGTTTTCAACGTGCACATGAGAACACCAAAATTAGATTGTGTCATTCAATTAGTTTTTAATTATATTTTTTGACATAATATTAGTAAGATATGCATTAAACAAAATCTATTATACCATAGTTGAAATTAACATATTGAATACATGTTGTATTATCGTATTATCAATGCAATGACGTCTTTGTTGAAATAAAGCAAACGTATTTTTTCAACCGATAGCGGTTAATCAACGAAATAAACCTATGAACTTGGAAAACACGTATGTGTGCTACTGGGGGTGATGAAGCGGATTTTTATTTCCGTTCTCCGTTTGTAAAATTACGAAATAGTCAAATAGTGGAAACAACACTAAATTTGTGTCAAGGTCAGCTCACTTATATTGCACAAAACGAACGCATACAACTACCAGTGACGTTGGAATCAGTCGAGACTACCCTAGTCTCCACGTGGATACTACCTTTAGAAATTACGGACACAGTTGTGAAGGAAGTTTCAGCCAATTTGGCAAGGTAACGCGAAAAACTAAAATTAACTATCCGACAAACCATGGTTTTTCTATAGGTCTACACTGGAAAAAAGTTAATAAATTACCGTTCAGTAACAAAGGATATTCCACAATTTTTATCTATCTCAAATTTCAAAATACAAACTAGCATTCAAGGTCAGCAAAACAGCCGTCGAGGTTCGATTCCTGCTGGCAAAGGCAACGAGAAACCCATTAACTTATACCTTCCGGAAGGGATACCGAAATTATCGCTAGAAACCTTTCTATATGTTCCGGCAGGAAGAACAATTCAGAAATTTTTTTTCAATCAATAATTGGCAACTCTGCAAACCCTGATACGGCACAACCGATACCGGAACGAAAAGAAAGATTACCACAGGCATTAGTTAACAGCAGTGACATAACAAATACACTTGAGGTATCAAGCGAGTTAACAGACGTTGGTCAAAACGAGTCGTATGTAACATTGACAGATTCACTTCTAGCTGTACGGGAACCACAGCTGCGGTGCTTCCAATGTCAGTTAGTGACGGACAACCTTCGGGTAAAGAGTGAAAGTGGCAGGGATCTTCCTTTAAAAGAAGCACGCGGGGACGAAGAAAACAGATAGACAGTGATTTGGGGCCACGTTCTTCATCAAAACAAAGTGCTGAGGATTCAACTGGAAAAAGTGACACGTTCACAAATACCAACAGCTACTAAAGAGGAGCAGGACGACCCATTAAGTAGATCCAGTGTAAAGAGTGATGAAGTTACAGGGGAGTAAGTACCATTTATGGTCCAAGTTGCTACTACAAGGTATGGACTACATTTTCCAATTTTTCTATATATCCAGATTGTGGCGATTAGTGTTACCCAGTAAAAATGTGGCACATACTCTTAGCACTTTTGTGTTGGACAATGGATAGCCCGCGTACCACCTTGTCCATTTGCAGTTTGAACGTTTGCCATGCATCACTTAACGTAAAAGTGGATAATATTAGTAAATTCTTAAAAGACCAAATTATACAAGTGGCGTGTTTCCAAGAGTCTAGTGCAGAAAAGTGAGACATCCCATTTTACGAGACCATTCTTAATTACAACTTTCAAAATTCTCCCGGAACGTGTATTGCAATAGACAAGTTCTAAACTATAGTAATTTGTATATGGACCCAGGGTCGTTTCCTTAGTTATTAATAATATAGGTATAATTTGTTGTTACCCAAACAGTGGAACGCACCAGAAAAAGGCCTGTGAGGGCTTCATATGTAATACGTTGGGGGTTGAAATACAAAAACTTAATAAATATCCTACTATGATCGCAGGGGATATGAACACCACAAAGCGACTAGAGGATAGTTCAATAGGCACCAATGTTAGTGACGCTTTGAGGAAAGTTTTTTTTTACATTTAATCTCATTGATGTGTGAGTGACATTGTGACCTAAAGACAGGGGCGCGACTTAGATATACCCGCAGGGATGGGCCCTACTCGATGTTATTTATGTATCGTAACAGTTTAAACAACATCTTGAAAGATGTTCCAAACGTTGGTCATCTTCAGAGCGTCTTCATTTTTCAGACCACGCTTATTCTCAAAGCAAAGTCACGTACACATATATAGAGACGCATCTGTGTTTTTCCCATTTTGGCGATGCAACGAACAAGTACTGGAAAACCAGATTATATGCAGCAAGTCAACTATTTGTGGTACCTACATTCCAGCAAAACTCAATTTAGAAATAATTTGCAACAATGGTGGCTGCAATTTAAGCGAATTATTAAATTTGAAACTATCCATTTCACTAAACGAGACCATCACCAACAATTATTACAACAAAAATATTACTATAATTTGTTACAACAGTTTAATTAATTAGCGATGACAGATCCTAATTGGCTCACACAGGTTAAGTAAAGTAAAATGTGTTACGCAGAATACATGTAAACCGGTTAGAAGATATTTTAGTGCGGTCCAAATTACAACAAGCCGGGATACTCGAAACTCCAAAACGTATATATGGTATACAGGAGAGAAAAAGAGCGAGACAAAAACGTTATATTACTTATTTAGATAAATCAGGTCAAATTGTAACAGGTAATCAAATGTATAGGGCTGTAAGAGACTATTATAATACCTTTTCCCAAAAGCAGGATGTCGAACACACTACATACACAGGTCAGCCAGTTTGGCCGGAACTTGACCTACAGAAACAAACAGTTCACTGAAAAAGAAATAGAGGTCGCATTACAATCAATCAAAGAGGGTTCAGCAGCAGGCATTGATGAAACTGGGATCCGCTGGTACAAAAATTTAGTCAGATGGTAGTGCCAATGTTGACAAATGTATTTATTCAATATCTTGCTAACATTGCAATAGCTATGAACTTCGCACAGGCTATCGGCGTCCTTATTCCAAAAAAGGGTCATCTTTGCCTGAGCATATTCTTCGATTAATATCTTTACTAAACATAGATTACAAGCTGTTGACAAAAGCATTAACACGACGCATCCAATCACTAATGCCAACGCTAAGTGACGAGTGTTAAGGAGGAGTTGCCAACTCATAACCCATTCATGTGACATTGGCTACGCTGAGGGACACCATCCAAGCATACAATCTACATTTGATTCCGCATTTTATCTTATTTTCGACGGACTTCGAGAAAGCCTTTCCTTCCATAAATTTACGATACCTATGCAAGCTGTTACAGACTCTTAAATTTCTGATATCAACATGCACGGCAGTGCATGAGCCAAGTTCTTCACGTCAGAAAACGTTAGCACTGCCAGAAGCATGTTATACAGGAACAAGAGTTTATGGCAAAATCGACGATTTGGGGGCCCCGTAAGAAAAAAGATGTTAAAGATAGGAATATGAGCTTTTGCCGTTAAGGAGATATGGTAAATATGTGCAGATGTACAAAATTTCATATTCGTATCTCAAACTATGTTCTAGTTGTGGACCCTGAAATTGCACATTTTAGGCTAACTGACTCACTCACTCACTCACTGACTGACTGACTGACTGACTGACTCACTCATCATATTGTTTAGGGTGTTTGGAGTAAGCTAGAAACATGAAATTTGGTATGAAGGTAGAGGATGATAAGTAGATAAAGGAAAAATTCCGACATTTTGAAAAGGTCGCCACCTTGGATTCAAAATGGCCGCCAAACCTAAAATTTCAAAGAATACACAGCCTAAACGGCTAAAGATAGAACAGTGAAATTTGGTATGAAACTACATCATTGGTAGCAAATTAAGAAAACTTTTTAAAAATTTGAAAAAGTCGCCAGCTTGAATTCAAAATGGCCGCCAACCCTACAATTTTAAAGAATACACAGCCTAAACGGCTGCCGCTAGAATAATGAAATTTAGTTTGACAGTACAACATTATTTGTAGATTATGAAAATATTACAAAATATCTCTAAAGACGCCATCTTGGATCCAAAATGGCGGGCGTCATAAATCCATTTTCCAACTGCTTGAGCCAGAGATACGAAATTTGGCATAATGATGTATTATCAAGAGTAGTTTAGGAAAACATAACAACGTTTTAAAAAATTCACCATCTTTGATTCAAAATGGCAGCTGAAATACCATTTTTCACATCGTTCGAGATAGAGAAATGAAATTTGGTATGACAGTGTATCATCACGAGTATGTCACGAAAATATAAGAAAACGTTAAAAATGTGTCAATCTTTTATCCAAAATGCCCGCCTAAGCCCCACTTTATAATGACTGAAGCTAGAGAAACGAAATTTGGTATGAAGGTGTACCATTACGAGTAGGTTAGAATAAATTCGGCTCGTCTCCCCTACTAGGTTACAGTTCCCAGCTGGAGCCTGATTGCAGTAAAGGGGTGCGCCCCAGCGAGGCCATCTTGGAATTCTGGGGGCAGCGCCCCAATGAGGGGAAGCGAGTATATACATTACACAAGTGTAAAAAGCTGCGAAATACGAGCAAAAGCACCAGGGGTGCAAACTGTCCAGTCAACTCCTTCAACCTTAAAAAGTGGTGAAATGGAATATGGATGAGCCTAGTTCCTCGTGCCAACTTCCAATACTCCTGCGTGTCCCACCAAGTTTTACTCGTCATAAACGTTAGCATTGCAAGGAGCATGTTATTCAGGCAGAATGTGGAAGTTTCCCCATTCGGACGCAGCGCTCTGGAGTATGAGGGGATATCTGCATCATGTGGCGCAGTGCACTGCAGATTCTGGTTGTGATAAAAAGACGCAGTTCCTCCAAACTCCTCAAGTTCGATGCGCGGCCTGCCGTGGGATTCTTGGCGCAGCGACGCGAGCGAATCGAGGGGAGTATCAACACGTACGGCAGTGCATGCAGCCGAGTTCCACGTGTCACAAAACGTCAGCATGTTATACAGGAAGAAGAGTTTATTGCGAAATCAGCGATTTTGAGGTTCTGTAAGAAAAAAGATGTTAAAAATTGAAATATGAAATTTCGAAGTATGACGGTATATCATCACTAGTAGATTACAAAATATCTGCAAAGACATCATTTTGAATCCAAAATGGCTGACTTCATAATCCATTTTCCAGACCGTTTGAACTAGAGATACGAAATTTGGCATAAAGGTGTATTAACAAGAGTAGTTTAGGAA
>JAGDQP010026419.1:5295-21078 GCA_022664845.1 Lepisma saccharinum
ACTGTGAGACTCAGGAGGTCAAGCGTGGTGCACTGTGAGACTCAGGATCAAATGTAAGATCACACACTACGGATTTTGTAGTTTCACTGTCGTCAGAATTCTCATCGTCGACTAGATTGTTCTTCCATTCAGGTTGGTGGCTTACGAACTGGTAAATTTTGTACAATGCGCAACTGGCCAAAGAGCTGATAGCACATTTGGATTTTCTATTTTATCTTTGTTCTTCGTAGAAGAGCCTTCAAGTTTTGTAAGACAGAAATAATATTTCTCCAGGTGACTTCTAGGTTCTCGCTAAACCACTGGAACTCCAAACGCAACATGTTTGTTGTTTCCTTTCAATTATTCAATTAACACAGCACGTGATACAACTTACGTATAGTATCCACTTTTGGTTTTAATCCCCGACGTGATAGCCAAAATAATAATAATACGCAGTGTTGAATGTTTTTGCCATTGAACGGCACTGTGACTTGATAATAATGTATCCACCCACATACCAGAACTTATTAAGAGAATGAAATCATGCACCACGAGACGATTTTACGCATTTTCAGCTCAAACGAAATATTGATCACAGACAGACACGTATCTATGCGTACGTAGAAGATTGTTTTGGAGGGGTGGAGGTCTAGCACCTTCAAGAGCGATACGAGGTCTCTTTGGGTGTGAAATTTACGTGAAATGCTTATCATTGTGCCCAAATTTATACTAATTTCACCACAAATCTGAATTTCGGGGGGTGGGAGTCCTGTGCGACACTCCATTTGGGGCAACGTCACGATAAAATTCTCAAAAAATGAGAATTTCGAAATGAATTTTGTTTAAATCTCTTTTGTTATGTTTATGCCGGACTGGGTCCTGAGAAGTATTGTTTGTCCCCAATTCCTCTTAGAAATATGCAACATTGAATTATGGGAACTCTGCTTGACGCTTTAATTCTCAGTAAACACGAATTTCAAAAAGTTTTTACTGTCAATCTTTTGTATTTCGTTTGTGCCGGATTGTGCTCAAAAAGTTTTATTTGTAAGCAGAAATAACTGACATGTGTAAGTGGAACTGACCCCTAATGAAATTTAATGTCGCATATTTTTTTATGAATTAATTACAAATAAAAGTTGATGCAGCACAATCCTACAGAAAGGAAGCACAAACGATTGATGCCTCTTCAGATTTAAGAAATATATTTTTTGTGTACTTGTGTATAATTTTCCCTTCCCCTAGATAAAATACGGCATATTTTTGCGACCAACTGAGAACAAACAAACCTTTCTGTGGCAAAATCCAACACAGACGAAGTACTAGAGATTAGCATTAAGCGTGATTCGAAATTAATATTTTCTTCAAATTTCAACGTGAGGCTGGTTTCCTAAGGAAGTGAAATATCGCAGATTTTAGCGACCAATTGAGTATGAATGAATTTTTATTACACAATATGGCACAAATGATTGACACGAACTCAGTTTGAAACATTGATATTTTTCGAGATTTCGAACGAGAAGCTGACGCCCCAGGGATTTCAGTGTGGCATATTTTCTTATCGAATTGAACCTAAACAAAACTTTCTACAGTACAATCCGGCTTAAATTATTAGCACAGATTTCGTTTCGAAGTTCACAATTTCGGCGAATTTCATCGTGAAGCTGGTCCACCCAAAATTAAGTGCCGCAAAATTTTGGAACGAATTGGGCACGAACGAAACTTTTTTTTTGTCACACATTCGGGCACAAACGAAACATAAACGATTGCGCCCCATTCTGTCGTTTGTGCGTCCTTGGAAGACCAGCTTCACGTAAGTTATTTTACAAGTGATGAAGTAAAACATCCCTAGAAGCCTAGAAATTTATTTAATATATAATGAATCACAACAAACACACTCTTCAATGTTCTATTACGAAGATGATTGACTAGATCAGTTGTTCTAGACATATTTCACTCGGGTATACCATATGAGCTGACACGAACGGTTAGTTCTTAACAAAACATTTTCGAGCAAATTTTATTCCAATTTCAATGTTATCGATAATATGAGACCAAAGGGTCTGTAACATTGTTTTAAGTGCACCAAATGAATCATCCTGTAGATAGCACATTCTGTAGTGGTACACTCAGAATACCAGAATGGAAGGTAACAAAGCAATTTTAACATCTGTAATTAATCACCTTCGTGATTGGAAATATGAATTTACAAATTCCTAATTTTGAATGTCTCAGTATTTCCGCAAAGAATTCTCTCTGTTGACTCAAGATCACTGAAAATAGTTGTGTGATTTAACAATATCTGATTTCACAAAAGTATTAACTTATTTCTTATTAAGACAAATATTATATTCCAAGCTATTAATAGACAACTAAAAAGATACGAGTACTTTATAATAAATATACAGTTTATGTAACAAAAGATTCGTAACTCTTAGAGAAAATAATAAGTTATTTTTGTTGCCTATCGACATTAATTATCAAACTTTTAGTCTCTCAATTAAACAGAATAAATAATAATAAAGTACGTAAAATAAAGCACATACATATAATTTATGCAATCAATTAAGTTAGATCGTGTAATATACACCATCTATGAGATGTACCTGGAACGCAACCAATTGCCACTAACGGAAGTTGTATTCTAACTCAAGTGCGTTCAACATACTGTATGTATTTTGTCTCAACTAACCGAAGTACTTCCAAATTCTTCCGAAGAACGACTAGAAAAACTCAAATTATTCACCTTCATTATCATAATCGAAAGATGAAACTTGTCCGGAGTTATTATTGGAGATATCTCTAATTTCACCAAATTGTCCTACCGGTTGAAATTCTCGCAAGGATTTACCTCGAAAATTCTTGTCACTAGTGCTTTTGATGCCTGAAACAGACTGGTCTCCTTCTAAATTATTAGTACTGTCTCTAAATTCTTCTTCGGAATCAATACATTCACTGTCTTCTGGCAACTCCACCACCTTGTAACCAGTATCAGCTTGATGACTACCACTTCTACCGAAGCAATCTCGTCCATTTTGTACCTGTTTATGTAGTTCCGCTTCATAACGAGCCCAGTAATTTCCTCCAGCTGAAAGGGGCAATTTACCTAATAATTGCACTTGTTGCTTTCCTCTAGCTTTTACCGAGTTATCTTCTACAGCGAGGAGACTTCGGTTGCTTTCTTGTCTTTCTTCGTTGTTATTTTCGCTGAAAGAACCTTGCTTACCTTGACCTCCATCTTCTCCTTGGCTATCGCTTCCATCGATGGAAACTTGACTACCTTGTTGTCTTTCACTACCTCTTCCTCGGCCATCTTCTCTATTATAGTAACCTCTGTTACCTTGTTGTGTACCTCTTTCCCTTCCCTGGATTTCTTGTCCCCAATAGGAGCCTCTATTTTCTTGTCTTTTTCCGCTTTCCTGGTTATTTTGCCTCCAGTTGGTATCTCTATTACCTTGTCTTTCTCTGTCCTTTCCCCAGTTTTCTTGTTGTCTTTCTCCATCTATGTCTCGATTATCTTCCCAACTGAATGAATCCATGTTGTCCTGTGGTCTTCCTTTACCTCTTGTCCAGTTATCCTCTGCAGCAAAGAAACCTCGGTCGCTTTCTTGCCTTTCTTCGTCTCTTCCCTCTTTAGAGTCCTCACGGAAGGAACCTCGGCTACCTTGTACTTGTCCTTCTATTTCTCCATTTTCTTCTTGGTTACCTTGTTGCCTTTCTCTGTCTCTTTCATAGTCATCTCTATCGTAGGAACCTCTGTTACCATGTTGTACTCCCCTATTTCTTTCCTGGTTGTTTTGTCCTATTGTTCTGTAGGAACCTTTATTTCCTTGTTGTTTTCCACTTGACTGGTAATTTTGTCTCCAATCGCTATCTCCATTACCTTGCCTTTCTTCATCCCTTTCCCAGTTACCTTCTCCAGGGAAGAGACCTCGGTTTGACTGTTGTCTTTCACCATTTATTTCCTGGTTAACATATCTATGATCTTCTGGTCTTCTTCTATCTATTCCCTGGCGTCCTTCTTCACCGTAAGAATTTCTGTTACCTTGTGATAGTCCTTTCACCCTTGTATCATAGCTTCCGCTGTTACCGTCAAGACCCCAGGAGACTTGACTACTTTGTTGCTGTTCCCCATAACTTTCCAAGTTATCGTCTTCACTGAACGAACCTCGATCTCCTTGCCTTTCTCTTTCCCAATTACCTTCAACACCAAAGAAAGGTTTGTGGGCTTGTAGAATTCCTCTATTCCTTTCGCGTGCATCTTCTCCAATCCATGAATCTCTGTTGCCTAACTGTCTACCTTGATCTTCGTTGTTTTCTTCACCAAAATAATCTTGATTACGTTGTGATTGTCTTCCATAATCTGTTCCCCAATTATTTTCTCTATCGTAGTATCCTCGGTTACTTTGTGACTGTCTTTGTACACCTTGTCCCCAGTTTACCTTTCCACTAAATGGACCTCCGTTATCTAGTTGTTCTCCATCACCTTGGTTACCGCCTCTATCAAAGAAACTTTTATTACCTTCATTTTCTTCTTCTTCTTCATATCTTCCCCAGTTACCTTCTTCACTGAAATATCTTAAGTTTCCTTGCGGGGCTTTCTCTCTTTCTTGATTCCTTCCTTGCCAATCTTCTCCACCTAAAGGACTTTGGTTACTTTCTTGTTTCTGCCTATCTCGTTCAATGTTACTTCTTCCTCCTGAAGAATCCCTGTTACTTTGATATCTTCCTTCATCTGTTCTCCAGTGATCTTTCCGAACTAGTGATCCTTGGTTAGTTTGTGCTATTCCTCTATCCCTTGCCTGGTTACCACTTCCAGCGAAGAAATCTTGATTTCGTTGTTGTCCATCTTCATCTTCTTCCCATATATTATCTTTGTCGTATGATCCCCTATTCTCTTGTAATTGCTCTTGGCCTTTGTAGAAGCCTTGATTTGTTTGTTGGTCATCTTCGTCTTCTTTCCAGATATTTTCTCCATTGTGGAAACCTTTATTTTCTGGTAGCTGCTCTTCCTCTCCATGTTGTCCTCTTTCGATATTCTCTCTGACTGAGGTACCTTGGCTTTCTGATAGCTCTACTTCGTCTTGTCGTGAACCTCAGACTCTGATATTAGCTCCACCAATTGAACCACTATGGCTTTCTTCCCGTTGCCTTCCTCTGTTTGCCACGTAACACTCTCCACTCACCATCAAGGTCACCACAACGATGCAGACCTGAAAGTATGTTAAAAGAATGTAAAATGTAAATTATTTCAAACAATGTTCTACTGTCTTTTTAATAGCAAATCATGTTTTATTATTTACAGTCCATTTTACATTGTACACAACATAACAACAAAAGTAGCAACAAGGGAAGGATTTGGAAACGTATCGGCATTGATCTCAAGATACTTTAAGATTTGCCTGGTGCGGCCAACGAAAACCTTAGGAATCCCCAGTAAGAATACACGGTCGCTGGACTAGAATGGCGAACTTTCGACTACTCTACAAACTTAGCTAGAGTCGCTCGGTAAACACTTAATTATTATACACTATATCGAAATTAATTCGAAAATTATTTCAAAATATTTTATTGGCAATATATTTGTTTACCAGGGTATATCATTGTCTATCAAATGAACCAGCGATTAACAATGAAGATACAAAGAACTTCTTTGAATGTTCCTACAAGCTCTTCACCACTTTATATAGGGAAAATATAGTATTATGCTACATGAAAATCTTCATTTGTTTATTTGATTCTACTGAATATTTCATACGCTATTTATACTGATAAACCTGGTGAAGGTTTTGTTGGTGTGTTTGATACTATGATGATATAAATGCAGATGTTACTATGGAAACTGAAATCATTTGTAGTAACTAGCTGCAGCTGTTATAAAAGTATTTTGTTGTTCAGTTGCGCCGAACGAGCATGTGTGCTTCTAAGAACGAGATCTATGGGTTATGCTAAGTGTGCTCGAGACCCGGGAAGACCTAGACGACATTGGGAGGACAATACTAGAAGGGATCTTCGAGTAGAAGGTGTTTGCGAAGAAAATTGTCTTGATCTTGCCCAGGATAGAATCCTCTGGCGAACGTTTGTTACTGAGGCGATAAACTTGCGAGTTTCGTAAGCCATAGAGTAAGTAAATAAGTAAGTGCTCAAGACCACCTGGTTTAATGAACATCCACCAGTTATGAACTCATTATCACGCGCACAAAGAACGATCATGATACACCTTTCAGCCAACTGGGAGTCGTAGCAGTATTGACATGTAAACAATTTTTGTGTCATGTTAATTAAAAAACTAATTACTCAAAATTTTATGTTTAAAGTTTAGCTCGGCTAATTCACTTTTGTAATGGAGGCAAAGTTTGCTCTCAGATAACGACTAGGTGGAAGCCTTTTATTACTCACACATCACTAGGTGAATTTAACTGATTTGTATTGATAAGAAAGCAGTAATCAGTAATTATCGAGGTATGGTAGTATTCGAAACTATGTACTAAGAGAAATTGAAAACTTTAAGCTAAGGAAGGAAAAAGAGCACGTTATCAAAAGTATGAAAAATGAGGATTGTCAATATGATGATGGGAAGTGTTACTAAACTTCCCATCTATTTACTATGAGAAATGTAGTTATAAAAGGTTGAATCTTCCAAAGTAATGAAACATGGCGATTGATTTTTTAAATCAAACCTTTTTTCAAAATTTCCATTTTAACTTTATAGTAACAAGAATGTGAATAATATATTAAATTTTACTTCTCGTCATATGCAAGCAATAGAACATTAAATGGCAAAATTACATAATGAAATGATAAAAATGACAGAGCAAAATTAATTTGTTTCCAAGCAAAATAAGAGAAAATACAGTTTGATCGAGAATTACAGGGCAATATTCCAAGAAAGAATTCATCGTTATAAAAAGATAAAGATTGATTACGGCCATCTTTTGCGGAAAATGCGTAGTTTAAGAGCTACAATATTATGCATTTATAAATAAATAGTGTATTGTCCAAAGTTGCAATTAAGAATTGCAGTTCTTGGTAGATTCATATGTTAGACTATTGTTGATCTTTTGATCCAACATGACGAAATATTTTTTTTTATGGGGAATCGCTGTAACGTACACTTTTCAATCGTAATCATTACCGAACTACCTTACAATCTTTGGTTACAATGTTCAAAGTCATGCGTTAATCTGACGTTTATGTCGAAATGTTTCGTCATTTATGACGCTAAATTTGAGTTATTCCACTTCCAAAGCTTGTATTTTTTGTGACAAAGATAGTCATAATCAATTTTCATCCTTGCACTATGAAGAATTTCTGAAATAATGCCTTGTATCCCATCCACTTCACATCCATTGGATGAATCTATGACATCCATTTTGTGTCCATAGGACGTCCAATAGTTGAGCCAAAGAACGCCTCTAGGACGTTTAAAGTAGACGCGACTGTAAAGTTCAGTGGATGATGGACAAGTGCAGACTTTCCAGTAACATGACGAGAAAAGATCTTCCTCCAAGTGGGGTGCGAACAATGCTTTATTCGTTAGAAATCTAACGTCTTACCAACTCGGCCATGGATAAATAAAGAGCAAACAATACACTACAGTAAGTCAGAAACACCGTTTTACGAACTCTGAAGATATAAACTAAGTTGCTCCGACTACTTGTACGTACGACCCTACGTTTTAATCAAATTGTTAACACTAATTTCATAACAAATCAATACATACACTGACATCATTTCCTTATGTGCACACTCACGCAATTTTCATGTGAAACGACATCGAATGAAATGGGTTAAATGGGACACTAAGGATGTTGATCCCACATGGGACCTATGTCGTTGTGCTACTTGGAATATGTCATCCTTCATTTTTTGCATACTTTCCAATTACTTTGACACGCAATAATGTACAAAAATTAACTGTACAGGGATTCCGCCAGGATTTTTAATTTGGGAGGTGTAAAGTGAAAATTGCAAGAATATAAGTGAAGTTTTGCATGATTTCTATCAGTTTTTGACAGTAAAAATTTTAAATTTGGGGGTGCGCTTGAGAATTTAGGAATGTGAAACCCATTCCACAGACAGAGCCGCCACCGTACCTCAGTGGTTGAGTGCTGACGTAGCATTCGGGAGGCCGTGGTTTCGTTCGCCGCGGCCAACTATCCTGATTGATCCAGCGGCCTGGTTCCTCAGTAACACCAGGAAAATGCCTGGACGATACCTTTTACATAGGTCCTGGACGACAGCTTCCGAAATCCTTTCTCCTCCTCTATCCCAACCTGAGCCTTAGATGCATAAAAAAACAAACAAAAAATTCAAATTCAAAACTCCTTTCCACATGGGAGTCTGGCAGAATCACTAACTGTAGTTTAGATGTCAATTTTCGGACATATTTTCAACGTCCACTGAATGTCCCTTCTTGAATCTCCTTGAATATATTCAGTTTTGAATATTTAGATGTCCATTGTTGGATTTGGACGTCCCATGGTCGTCCTGTTGTATGTGGGATTGTTGAAACAATCTCTATTGCCTTGTATACATTACTAAAAACGTACGATGGTTATTAACGTTACCCGGGATCATTTTAGTAATCTAAACGCAAGTTACCGTTAACGCGGGTTTCAAATTTTACCAAATTTAGCTTACGACGGTTATATTACAACTTTACTAAAGAAGAAGTCTGTCTAAACGCAAGCTAGGTTTTAAACGTGTCTCACTTCGTGAGTTAATTTCTTTCGTTATCGAAATATATAGCATCCTTGTAATCAGAATTGCTTTTATAGTACGGAAGAATAATGGCACAGCTAAATTACAAAATGTTACGCTACCATCAATTGATTTGTGTTAATTATTTTATAATTTTTAATCTCCAAACCGTTTTACCTTTGATTTAGTTCTGTGATATTCGCTAGATGGTAGCTTCTGTGAAAACAATATAACAAGCACAAAATACAAGTTAACTTTCATAGTAAAAACATTTCTATATTTCTTTTCACTCATTTTTAACATCGTAATTGTCTTAGTAATCTAAACAAAGCATATGTTAAAGATATTAACTCGTATAAATTAACTTCAATTTCTACAGGAAAAAATATAAAATAAAATAAAATAAATCAGTTACGTAATAAATACATGATTGTATTAGTACTATCCATATCTACACACAAAATTATGAAAGAGTAAATTTACGTTCGAAATATATTATCACGAAAAATGTAATACGAATCGTATTATACGTACCAAAATTTTCATTCTGTCTTGATCTGGCGATTCACATCTAACTGAGAGTACTTTTCGATGAATTCTCATTTACCTTAAGTTAGTTCTGATCTTTATATACAGAAAGGAAATGTTTTAATTTTAAGCGAGTCTTAAGGAAGAAAAAGTATATAACAAAAATTTCTGTCATGAAATTCTGTGATAAATATTCATATATATATATAGATAGTTAAGTATGTTATTTCCGTTCTGATGCTTTTATTATATAAGTTAAATTACATAATTGTTTGTTTTCGACTTATCACATCACTATTTTCACGCATAATAACTTCCTAATTTTCTGAAGTCATTATAAACAAAACTATAGATTTTCACCATTTATTGTAGCATGTTAATTTTGTTAATAATTGTACTTTCACTTTCCAAGATTTTTCACGAAGTTGAACAACTATTGCGAATTTTGTACTTAACCATCAACAAGAGGCAGATGAAGTAATAAATACACGCTAAGAAAAGGGTGGTTAATCTGAACAAAAAAGGATGTTGCTTGTGTAAATCAACGGATATAATACAAACAGGTATTTCAATACATTCTTTCGTCTAGCTAACGTAGAACAATATCTCATTTTATTTTCGAAACCAGAAAAATGTACTTTAGTATTTACGTCTAAACTTAAATTATTCCAGCAAATTCTTTATATATTTTCATTGAAAGTAATTTTAGCCAACTCACTCGGAGTAAGATCCAAATTCTTAACGCATGGATGCCAAACGCTTTGAGCGAAAGAACAAAAACTCCAGATCCCCTTATCACCGCCAATTTTTAGGTTAGAAACTTCTACCGCACCTACTCGATGACTCGATTTTCTAGCGATGACAGACCTTTTGCATTCAGTCTCTACACTCTGCGAGGCGTTTTCTTCACCAACGACGCACAATGGGACGAGAATCCCACAAAATACAGAGTAACTAATACCGTCGGAGGGCTAACGAAAAGTTGGTTGGACTTGGTCAGGGTCTTATACGTGAACTATCTGTTTCACATTCACCTAGTATACGGGATATAGCATCCTGACCAAACGCTAATAAACTTATGTGTTCAAAGCGCTAATAAACTTATGTGTTCAACTGATTGGACGATATAGATGCACTACAAAGTAACACCGATGTCTTAGTAGAAGCGTTCAATGAGATAGATCTACAGGTAAACATAGATAAAACAAAATATATGATAACAAGCCGAAACACAGGAAATGAAGAAAATAAAAACATAAGAATTAGGGATGAGGTCATAGAGAAAGTAAACAAATTTGAATACTTGGGAGCATACGTAACAAGCAAAAATGAGGTAACGGAAGAAATAAAAATCGCTTAGTATCGGTGAACGCATGTTTCTATTCAGTCCAAAAACTTCTAACATCGCGAAGGAAATTGAAATTAAAAATATACAGAACGATTATTCTGCCGGTAATACTTTATGGTTGCGAAAGTTGGAGCAGGCCCCTAGCAGGTGAACATAAATTACGTGTTTTTGAAAATAAGGTTTTGAGAAAGATATAAGGGCCGAAACGGGACGAGATGACTGGAGAGTGGAGGAGAAGAACTCCACAGACTGTACGATTCACCAGATGTTGTAAAAATAATAAAATTGCGAGGACTAAGGTGGGTAGGCCATGTAGCTCAGATGGGGAAAAAACGCAGATTATATTCTATCCTGGTTGGAAGGCCGGATGGAAGAAGACCATTGGGAAGACCGAGGATATCGTTGGGAGGACAATATTAGAAGAGATCTTCGAGAAGTAGGTGTTCGTGATGAAAACTGGATTGATATTGCCCAGGATAGAATTCAATGCCGAACGTTTGTTACTGCGGCGATGAACTTGCGAGTTCCATACGCCATAGAGCTAGAACTAGAGAGAGAGAGAGAGAGAGAGAGAGGGAGAGAGAGAGAGAGAAAAGAAAGTTGAACTGATTACTTATATCATACGGATGCTCATAAGCTATAGTGAGGTAATGAGGTCTCCCCGGGTACGAAACAAAGGGTCTTGATGATATCAAGATTAATTTTGCTTGTCTTGGAAGCAAATGTGATTTCTAATCATCGTACAAGAATAATTATTATTAAAACCTAAGAAACATACTTGGAATTATTCCAAAATAAATGTAATCGAAAAGGAGGAATTAGTAACCTATGTGAAAAACAAAATAAAGCAAAGACTAGCATTAATTACAATTTGTACCTTCTGTGGTAATATTTCAGGTATGCGCCACGGAAATACATCATTTTTAATTTTTGCAATAAAATTTCTCACACGCTAACCATTAGTAAATCGTAGAAAACTTTCCAGTTTGATCACTAGAGCTCAGGGATAATCAGGAGTGCAATTATCTCTTCTGAAGACTCATTTTGAACTACCTTTAGTTCAGATAATTTCTGAGAATCCGCTACTTCCTTAGAGGAATGAATTCCTTGAGGATCTATGGGATGATTTTTGAATCTGCTCTGTTAGGTAGAGGAAGTTTGAGTTCTTTGACAATGAAATGCCTGCATCAATTCTACTGGTATTGATATTGGAAATATGAAGCTATCAAGTTTATTTCTTACTCTTGGGAAGCCTGTACCTACGGAACGAAGTTAAACTCTGAACCATCTCAATAACCCTTGTCAACTTATTTTTAAAGTGTAGTATTTCAACCCTACATTTATCAGGCCAATTCAGCCATTTTAATCCAATATGGGATGAAGGTATCACCATTTTTTTTTGTCCCCAAACCTCGGTAAACTAATTTTGTTATCCACGTTTATCCCTCAACTGTTTGACGTAATCTATTCATCTCGCATTTTCTGGTCTTCTGACTCGTTTTGTTTTTCTGTTAATCTAATATAGATCACCTCTCGACAATTATACAATTGTTCGTCTGGTTATGGGACCAGTCTATTTCCACTTCGTCTTCTTCACAGTCTTGATATCATATTCTACTAATTTGAGATCAAACCTGTTTATTTGTCTTCCTGTTTCTCATCTCTGAATTTCTCTTTGTGTAATGCTTTATCTTTTGAGTCATCTGCACATTCATTGTTCACATTTGACATCCATATATTATCATAGGTAATACACACTGATTATACACTTTAGACTTACAATATTTTACTGCTTGACAAATAGGTTTTAGAAATAAATGTTAGTCTTTCCAATGAGCCCGAAGTCATTTTAAATCATCCATTTATTTTCTCAGTTATCTTGGCATTCAATGTTTTCAGCTGACTAAGGTAAACATCAGCTAAGCCTAGCTTCTTTTCCCGAATCTTAATTTCCTTCGTTACACTCTGTTAATTGTTCATTACTATTGTTTTACTCAAATTTACTTTAATTCATATTTTCGAACTCTCATTACTGAAGTCTTCCATTGTGGTTTATAGTTCTTTTGTTCTTGAAGTAGCGAATCGAAGGTGATTAAAGCATTTACCATTAAATTTTTAATAAAAATTCATCCTAAGTTATATTTTTTAACACTTCCTCCAAAGACATAGAATCTACTTTCGGAGAGATTATCCTCCCTGCCTTCATCCCTTTTACAAACTTTGAATTTTTTCATTCCCTTGATGTACATAATCCAATGACAGAAGTAATATTCGCCTATATCGTTTGTAATAATTTGATGTATGTGCCTTCGATGTCTCGATGTTTAAATAACTACACTCCATCAGTTTTCGTAAAACTCGAGCCTAGTTCAAACTTTGTTGATTTGACCACACTCTTTGCAACATAGTATTATGTTACGAATTTGCCAATACTTAGCAAAACAAACAATGGCATAGTTTCAGGAAGAACATGCTCAAATACACAAAACTATGAATTGAGGTTGAGTTTGTTAATAAAGTGACATAGCGCAGTTTATCTCCGAGGTACAGATCTAAGCAGTGCTGTCAATGAGACCGAATCCAGAGCTTTCTCAAAATCTATGAACCCTTGACACAAGAAAAGTTCATGCTTATTACTCCTTATCAGGCTGCATTGTAATTATTTTCAGTCCCTTTTAGCTGAACTTACATATCTAATATATCTTTACGACTGCGGGCGTTGTGCTCATTGAAATGAGTTGTCGACAAAGTTGTTAACCTCTCAAATTTACATAGAGGACACATCATTGGAGCATGTTTAAGAGACGCTTATAGATTGATGACAACTTATTTGTTTCGTGTTTAAAGATTAAGAAGTCAATTCATCCATGATAAAGAAATGCTAAGGAAATGTTGAATTGAATGACCAAGAAAAACTAACAATGTTTTTTGTCAAACAGCTCCAAATGCTAGTCCAAACCAACAGCAAAGCACAATATCTACGTAGGAGACTCTACTTTTATCAATACACTTCAATGAATTTTCAAAAAAGGATCAAAACATAGTATCAAATCTCTGGACATGTTCAACTGATGACTGGACTATAGCAATATGGCCCAAATGAAACGTCATTTTGGTAATTCTCAACAATAGATATCCTGAATGTATGAAGAGCGTCTCAAACAGCTTAAAATTTGGTACATCGAGTTCTGGAAAATGATGTTGGTGGACACGAAACGTTTATCCAACTGACCTCGTTAGCACTTTAAATGGTAGTATAACTGCCAGCAAGTACTAGGACTTCCTACATGATGAGGTCCAACCTAGAGTGCATAAACTGTTTCTCAATATTTATGAAATCTTTAAACATGATAGTGGACCAATACACACAACCACAACAGCTTAGTCTTTGATTAAGGATAAGGAATCAAACTTTAACATTCTGTGTATCTACTTAGTCAGGTGAAATAACTGAATTTGATCATTATTCAAGCACTAATGGCAGTTTTATGATCCAGATAACGAAATAAATTGTGGTTCAAGCCATTGGTAATAAAATCCTGTTTCATAAGTGCTCACATTATTTTGAACAGCTTCTTTAGTTGCTGAGAATTAATATATTTTTTATCATTTAATTATAAATTAATTCAATCCATTGGAAAATTCACTAAGTAATCAGTATAGGAGAATCTTCGACGTTATAGGACCAATTCAGTGTTACATTATTCTGTTACACTTGGCGAATAGTAGGAAAACATCTTGACTGAAGTCTGAGGGTCTATGTTCCTCAATCGTAAATCAAAGGATGAAGTAAGGAAGTCTAAGATGATGCAGATTAAACTTTCAGTTGTATGGAATTGGAGAATATAAACTTATTCTCTTGATATATGAAAAGGTTTATATCAATAATTAGAAACAATAACAGCTTCTTTTAAATATTCATTTCACGCTTAATGTAAAAAAAAATACGAAATAGAAAAAGAATTCATCATATTTGATGAAAGATTGCACTCTTTATTCTATAACGTATCTGTTTGAAGTAGCCTATCTTTCTCCATAGAGTTTTTTTTTAAATCGTAGGATATTATTCCACTGTCTATAAATGAATTCCAATGAAGAGAATGCGCCCATATATGCAGATTTTAAAAGAGGCTAAGGGAACACCCATTCATATTTCGATTTCAAGAAAAGGATCCACCATTTCTACTTTTCTTAAAATAAGGTAGACGATGCTCGATTATAGTTATTATATTAAAAAAGATAGATTATACAAGTTAAACAATATTATCAAAAGTCCAACAGATTTTTGGTACATTGTAAATTATATGTCTATTCTGGTGTACATTATATTAGGGGTACACCACCAATAGTCAAGATTGGAAGTGGTACAGGAAGTCTTGCAGCTACACCCGGAATAAGGACAGCGTTCAAACCAGCACTCCCAGAAATAGAGGAATCTCGAACATGACCAGAATTTTCTCCAGATTGTTCTTCTCTATCTCTTCCAAGGTTGCCATTTTCACCGAAGGAATCGATATCTTGCTCTTGACCTTGTTGTTCTCTGTTCTCTTCGTTATCTCTTCCACCGAGGAAATGTTGATTACCTTGTTGTCTGCTCCCATCTCCTCCCAGGCTGTCTTGTCTCCAGTAAGAATCCCTATTAGATTGCCTTCCCCCATCACTTCCCCAACTATCTTTTCCACCATTTCCTTGTTGTCTGCCGCCATCTCCTTCTTGCTTATCCTCTTCATCGTAGGAACCTTGGTTAACTTGTTGCCTTCCATTCTGTCTTCCCTGGTTACTTTCTCCGCTGTATGAACCTGTGTTGCCCTGTTGTCTTCCGACAGTTCTTCCCTGGTTGGATTCTGTTCCGTATGAATCCCTGTTGCCACCTTGTCTTAAACCATCACTTCCCTGATCACCTTCTCCACCGTATGAATTTCTATTGCCTTGTTGTCTTCCACCATTCCTTCCCTGATTACCTTCTCCGTCAGATGAACCCCTGTTGCCTTGCTGTCTTCCACCATCTCTTCCCTGGTTTCCTTTTCCACCATAGGAGTCTCTGTTTCCTTCCCTTCCACCACCTCTTTCCTGATTACCTTCTCGGCCACTTGAATCCCTGTTCCCTTGTTGTCTTTCGTTATCCCTTCCCTGGTTACCATCTCCACCGTATGAATTCCTGTTGCCTTGTTGTCTTCCGCTATCTCTTTCCTGATTATCCTCTCCGTCATTTGAATTCCTGTTGCCTG
>JAGDQP010026420.1:2867-25942 GCA_022664845.1 Lepisma saccharinum
CACATTCAACTCATAGCCTTGGACAATCACCCCTGCTGACGTCAACACCAACAACTTGCGAAACCACTGGACTACGACGCTCTTGGCATTTTTTCATCTTTCTTCTAATAAAGTATTGTGCAATCATTTCCCCACAACGCTGCTGACGTCAGTACCCCACCTACAAAGACCAAAGGATTTTCCTCTCCCAATTTTCCCGCCAAAATTCATGCGTCATCTTCTACGAACACACAATATCAAGGATTTTCCTCTCCTAAACCCCTCTCTTCCCCCCAAAAATTCACTCGTCATCTTCTACGAACGTATCGCACAAGGATTTTCCTGTAGTAGATTTTCCTGTCGCGAGTTTTGTGTAACGAAGTGTCACAAGGATTTTCCTCTCGTAAATCCCTCTCTTCCACCCAAAATTCTCTCCTCAGCGGCTACGAATCACGAGTTTCAAACAACGCACAAGGAGTTTCCTGTCACGATCCCCCCACCCCCAGGATTTTCCTGTCACGAGTTTGTGTAACGAAGTGTCACAAGGATTTTCCTCTCGTAAATCCCTCATTGCCACCCAAAATTCACTCGTCATCTTCTACGAACACACCGCACAAGGATTTTCCTGTCGCGAGTTTTGTGTAACGAAGTGTCACAAGGATTTTCCTCTCGTAAATCCCTCTCTTCCACCCAAAATTCACTCCTCAGCGGCTACGAATCACGAGTTTCAAACAACGCACAAGGAGTTTCCTGTCACGATCCCCCCACCCCCAGGATTTTCCTGTCGCGAGTTTTGTGTAACGAGTGTACCCGATTTCTACTGGCCACGAAGACATCAGCTGCACTGGCTTCAAGCTTATCTCTTACAGAAATCAAAGCAAAGTAAAAGTTATATAAAACTTATTTTTGTTTCACTTACAGTGTTTCTTTTATGAGCTAATCTTTTATTGACTACTATTTTGTTAAATTTTATACATATGAAAACCATGTTGTATAATTTTTAAAATTTTAAAAACAGTATTTAACGTCCCAAATGCGAATAAGTGAAACTTCATCGCTAATGATTACAGACGTAGCAACATCGCTGTATTATAATTTATTTTATGGCCAGTAATAAGAAATGAATAGTTTTATTTACTTTTATTCACATATTTTTCACTACATCACAACTAGATAAACAAACATTATTCACTTCACAAAGATTAGTACTCTAAAACTGCACTAATACACTAATTGTACTAAAACCCGATCAGTGGTCACTCATGTTGTTGCGATGTTGCCATATAAATAAATTTCTGGACTTAAACTTTTTAAGAGCTGCTAAAGAGTGCGACGAGTTTTTAGTTGACAGAGTGTACTTACTATCTTTCAAGCAAGTAAATCCCACTTGTTGGAGGCGCTGGAACAGAATTTTCCAACTATGAAAAAGTTTGCAATGCACATGCAGACGTCTAGTGCACGTGGAATCTTTCAACTACTTGTACTCAGATTCTTTGATAGATGTGTTTTGTTTGTATATTCCAGAATACTTCTCATACATAGCAGACATAGTAATAAAAGGTAATATAGAGAAAAGACATTCATATTCGATAATAGTAAAACTGAAACATACTCAGTACGTAAACATTAACTGCTAACTGAAATGAGTAAAAACATTTTCACTACATTTACCATAATGTAGTAGTTAGGAAGTTAGCTTTCTACGAAGAAGGTTATGAGTTCGAATCCCCGCATTTCTCTTTACTTTCTTTTTTAAGCGAACATATTTAGAAAATCGCCTTTGTTCTTCACCCATAACTAACCATTCTATTTGTAATTGCAGTGAAAAATATTTTTAGTTTGTAAATTAACAGCTTTAAACTCAATAATGTTATTCATTACGTTTCGAAGTCTTTAGGAAAATTTAAAATGTTCTTAGTGACTTCTATATTATGGTCAATCATGTATTACATTTTTATTTCATTCATTCATTCATTCATTCATTCATTCATTCATTCATTCATTCATTTTATTTCGTCCATTGACATACCCAATGTATGAATAGCGTCAATAATATACAAGAGTAAGATATACATTATTGATATCAAAATATTGTACAATTCATAATCAGGTTTATTTACGAAACATCAATTTAAGGCAGCAGAAAAAACAACGATAATATACAGTAACCCAGTCTAACCCTTAAGTTGAATAACATGCAAATGCATTTTACAACGAGGGGAAGAAGCACACAACTCGTTCTTTCCCTCGCGTCTCCCAAATCAATTTTGATAATTTCTTACTAGATGGCTCTGTCGTTAGCATAGATTTGCACTCGTCCAAACTACAAAAGCAATCTAGGTTCGAATTTTTTGAATGGAGAGTAGCTTCGAATTATCATTTTTGTATTTCGTTACTGTGTCATTCCTTTTCCCGTTATAATGTTGAATGGATTTGCATTTTCGTTTCATTTTGTATATCTTATTTTCGTGTCCTACTGCTAGAGGTAAAAATCAGCATTTTGCTTGCCTGCAAATGGGCAATAAATATAAAACAGGAAACTCTCACATGTCCAACATATTTCTCAAATGTTCAACAAATCTTGCGTATTAAGCCCGTGAATCAGTTGCGGGACTGCATGTTAAGAGCAGCAAGCGGACATTTCAGGTGGGATTGGGCGTAAATTAAGGAATTGCTTAACTAAGAAGATACTCTTAAACACAACGTGCACATTATTTATAATAGAACATATTTTATTATAGATGGACGACGCTAAAGCAATGTAGTAAGAAATATTTATTTCGGCAATGCGAACATGAAGGAAAGTTATCATGTAATGAGAACTTAATAGGAAATATTTGTAGGATAATTTATTTCTCAATTTTGATATATTTATTTTTAATTTCGAAAGAAATTGTTTAAAAGAAAATACAAATTTATAGCTTTAGGTCCCCTAAACCGCTAAACTTAAAAATGTAGATTATAGAATTCAAATTTTATTTAAGTCCTTCAGGCAACTTTGGCTCAAGCTACATGTAATATATACGAGCATTACAAATACAGCGCTTGCCTGAGAAATTTGACTAGAAATCTGATTTAGCCTTAGCATACAAATGTTAGCTTTCTCAAATACGAACTTTACTTAAATTCTTTTTTTAAAAAAATGAATTTAACATTTTTGCAAGTGTTAGAACTAAATAAATTTGTAACAGTAATATTTGCATTTTAGCTTCCTAATAACAATCCAGAAAATGAGTTAGAAACAGATGTTAAATTTCAGCAAGAAATCTTTTATTTAACTTGAGCGATTGGAGACAAATTACACGTAAAAGAAGAGTTGTGTCCGTTCCATGTATATAGAAGTTTCATTCTTGAATGGCATAGTTACAAATGAATTCATGAAAGTCGAGGATTTTTAATATTGCGTACTAAATACACACGTTGATATAAGTGGTTTAGAGTAAGCGATTCCGCCACAATTTTCAGTTTGGGTGGGGGTGTAAAGTAAAAATTGGGGGAGTATAAGTGGAGTTTTGCACGGTTTCTACTGATTTTTGGCCGAGAATTTGGGAGGTGACACTTCCACGGTAAGGGGAGTCTTTCGGAATCAGTGTTCGGAGTATCCGTTAAACTGTAGGTCCCGTACTTGCGATGTCCTCTCTATCCGATTGAAGAGAATGACAACGGCCATCGGTTTACCCTGCCTAGGTACTTTCGGGTCAGCACCTGCCCTCGGCCAGAACACACACAATTATCTTTATTGTAAATTACGCCGCTTTTACCTCTTGCTTTAGCTCGCAGCTTATATATATAATTCACAGCCGTATTTAATTCACTACTGGATGAGGCCTCTCCCGTAGGAGAGTTTGTCTGCTGCTTTCACGCTGACCAGACGTGTTAGGAGAGGAGAACCGAAGCTCTCAACTGTGATGGCCACTGTCTTTTATTCACATCACTCCCCAATTACATCACGATGCTGGATGGGCACCGTTCCAGACCCTCTTGCTTTGGAAAAAGTCCCTTTTCAGAGTCGGGAATCGAACCTGGGACCCCACGATCAGCAGTCAGAATGTGTGTATGTGAGTGTGGAAAAATAAGTGTGAGAAAGAATTTTAAAGTATATACTTTCTTTTTAAAACTGCAGTCTAGTAATCGATTTATGGAATTTATCGAGAGGGGAAAGAATATTTCAAACACGTTAGTATGCCGTATTTGACGCCCTTGGCTAGGGACAGTTGTCGGAATGCAGAGCTAAGGATGATATTTCCGAACTTCGTATTTACAGTGCATGTGTTACGTAAGAAGCCCGGTCACGTGTCTTATTTTCTGGTTATGTTCTACTACTTCAAAAATCTAAAAAATCATGGTTATAGGACCACTAAAAATACATAACATAAATTTATTTGAGCCAACTGTTATCTTATTCTTTTAAATTCAATTCTTAAATTTTCTAACTTCTTTACAAATTTGAATTTTGCGCCAACATAAATGAAAAATTACCATCTTATAGAGCTTGAAAAAAATCTACAATTTAAAATAAGATGGTCATCCTAGGTGCAAATCCGACCGAGATATCACTAAACTACGAAAAACACACTTTAATTTATTTTGAGGTTAGGTTAGCATCATTTTAGCTGAAATTTGGTGGAGAGCCATCATTTTTTACGCTGAATATGGTAATATTTTTACCACGAATTCTTCCAAGGCACTTTTCACCATCTTATCCTGCTAGACCCTGTTACGTTCAACTTGTCGTATTGCACGAAGTGTATTGGACCCTTTAATTGAAGCTTAAACTTCTCCATTTCCTAATGACAATTTTTGGTGATGTTAGCTTCGTTCAGGCTGGTTTACGTTAAATGAAAAACATAAAATAAAAATCAAATAATGATCGTATCTTAATGTGACAATATTTACTCTAAACTGGATTTATTCCTAAAACTGCCATAATACATTCATTTCATAATTCGACATGACAAAAACGGCATGCATACACATGTGTTTATTTAACACACAGTACATACAGACAAAAGGAAACACGTATATTCAATGTTACATTTTCTTCGCACTTGAACTTAGTTATTAATGGCAGCTAGGATTCGTTGGCAAGATGGAATAGGGGAAACGCGCGGGACTTTTAAGTACGTAAGCAAACCAACATAGGTGCAAATCCTGTTGAAGATGAAGATTTTTTTACAAAGCGATCGTGAATAATATAATCATCACTTCTCATACAAAATGGAGAATATTACCGACTGTAGGATGAAGCACCTGAGTCACTATAGAGAGGCAGACGATTTACAAATGTTGGTTAGAAAAGTCCACATCAAGGCTCCGGAGGTTACCAGAACAGTTAAGAACTCATCATTGATCTTAAGAATCCACTTTTCATGTTATTACTCTTAGGAAAGATAACCTATTGCATTTGTTAAGCACGTTTTGAGTACAGTCACCTGTGGAGTATCGTTAGCGTGCTGAACTTCTAATTTGAAAACATGGATTCGATTCCCCACCAGCCAGTTTCTTTTTCTCATACACTGAAGTATTCAAACAGAGATTTATATCCAGGCTGTGGAGAACTTAGGAAGCATCACCGGTCAGAATCAGAGTAAACAGTGTGTGTGTTGTTTAGCATAATGATAATGTAGTTTTAATGTTTTTCATTGGCCTTTCTCTCTTCCTCTCTTTCTTGATGTATTGTTATCGTGTCTTCGCTGCGTCTTTCTCTTTCTTCTTTTCTCTATCTATTTATCTGTATTTCTCTCTTACTTTACACACACTCTCTCTGTTTGTGCGTGTTCCACAGCCAATTCCGTGCCAATTTCGATGGCCCGGTGATAGGGCAGACCCAAACATAAATGACCCAGTCTGGAAAATCTATTTAACTGGTAATTTCGGCGTCGTATTTTACATGTTCTCGGGGTAACATCTCCGCTGCTGGTCACCCCTGAAGGAAACACTGTTCAAACGGAAAGAAATAATTAAAACCTCTCCTATGTTCGGAACAGATACATTTTAAGACATGAGTAGAAAATGGCCCCCTTTTTTCGCTATTTCAAGAGAATTCTTTTTATATAAGTTTGGCACCATATTCGTTTCCGTCCTCTAATTTATAAGCATACTATTACACATGTTTCTTTTTTCACGTTTGCAATGTGGAACATGTAAGGTTTACAATGCTTATAGGAACATGCTAATTTCGCTTTTGAACATTTGTAACTTTTCATTTTGATACAGTTTGCATATGTATTCTTGGCTCTTTCTGATAGAAATTAAACAGAAAAATTATCATTCATTCATTTTCTTTTTATGTTTAATTTGCATTAGTAATCTGGAATGCAAGGTATGGCCTATGGTATCTATTGGGTTTGTTACAATCAGTGATTCCTCGAGACCCCGGCCCCTGTGTGGGGTGTCAGCCCCAAATCCTCGAGACCGCCCTCCAACTTTAACTTTTTTGCAGACAAAAGTTGATAGAAGCCGTGCAAAACTCTACGTCCACCCTCCCAATTTTGACTTGACGCCCAAATCTGAAAATCCTGGCAGAATCCCTGATTACAAAGTGTTCCAAACCACTATGTTTAATAAACCGAAACGATTGCAAACTAACCCCGCGGAAACAAAGCGCATATGTGTTACACTTTTGACATATCCTGCCTGTGTCTCAAAACTCTGGAGTTTCACTGGAAATCATGAGCATTTAATCTGACCAATAAGTTTGGTTTCCATTTTGAAAGTGACTTCATGAATTTTTGAAGCACCCTTTATATATTCTAAATAACCCTGAAATAATATAAAATCCAGAAGTCACTTCTATCTTGCTCTTAGATTTGATTTGTGGGAACTGAACTTCTTCTTCTTCTTCATCTCTCTCCCCCTTTTTTTCTCACTATCTTATTTCTCTGTATCTCTCTAACACACATCCATCGGTTTCAATGTTTCATTGTAAGTGTTTAAATGTCTCCCTCGATCAACTTATGTATGTCGTCTCACTTTTATTCTTTCATTTTATCGATACCAATACATGTCTATTAAAAAAAACACGTGTTCATAATGTTTGCTGATTTTAGTATGTTTGAGACGAAGGAAGGAGAAAGAGGGGGTCTATTTACCAGAAATGATTATAGGACGAGAAGGTGCCATTTGAGTTTCCTAGCTGCACGGCGTTCGCTGTTGCAATTTTTTGATGAGAAGTGTACCAGTGCGAGTCGCTGGTGATTATATGTATAGGGACGTTCAGCTATCAGTATCATTTGACCATCTGTCACCGTAGTGCGCGGCATTAAGTGTAAATTAGCGCCAGATATTCATAAGTGGTGTACACAAAACAACCCTTTTCAAATATTTTTCCGGCAATTTCTCTTCAACCACTGGCGAATGGCACCTAATTATTTTACACACAAACTCAAACCGAGCGCAATCGGTTTGCGAGATATGGCAATACAAGTCAGATTCTTTTCTGTGCAGAGGGATATAAAAGTGTTGAAGTACCCTTATACTTTTAAATTTCTGTAACAAGTGGAAAGCAAATTCATATATTGGGGTACTGGGTGGTAGGCGCTACGTTATGGAGTGTGTATTCTTCATGGCCACCATCTTGAAGTCCACCATATTGAATCTGGACTGATTTTCTTAATGAGAAAGGGGTCATGTAAGATGTCATTCTGGGCTAAAATTTTACGAAAAATGCGTTTATGAAGTCAGTGTTACTGTAAATGTAATAATGTGAGAGAGAAGGGTATGTGACGCTAGCTTGGGGTAATGATACAATAGCCTGGAAACACCTATTTAGCCTTGAAATAACGATGGAAATGAAACACAAATGCGTACAAATCCATATTGATAGGGCGCTAAACTCAGGAACAATTTGTATGTATTTATGTTACATTTTCGTCGTTATATCGAGAAGCAATGGGCGTTTCTAGGCTATTGTATTGTTATCTCATATTAACGTCACATACTCTTATCTCTCACAATATTACATTTACGGCAAAACTGACTTCAATAAGGTATTTCTCGTAAAATTTTAGTCCAGAATAGCATATTACACGACCCCTTTTCCATTTAAGAAAATCAGTCGAGATTCAAGATGGCGGTCATGAAGAAGATACTCTCCACGAGGAAGCTCCTTCCACCCAGTACCCATTACTGTGTATTTGCTTTTCATTTGTTTAAGCAATTAAAAATATAATGGTATTTCAACACTTTTATATCATTCTACACAGACAAGAATCTGACTATTGTGTCATCAATTTCCCTTTAACTACTGGCCAATGGCACCTAATGTTTAACACACAAACTCAGTTTTTTATGCTGATTTTAATTGTGTATATCTCTTCTAGATCTGCGTGTGCACTTGAAATATTGTTACTTGTTTGTTAACCATCTACGCCCCAAATGAGTGGGCATTTTACACTGATGTGTTGGGTAAGATGCGTATTCTGAAAAGTCAGTTTAAAGGCCGATCCGTTGTGTACTTATTTAGCTTCTTCTACTCCGTCACTATGGGCATGAAGTTCAAAATACATTTCTGCAAGATTTTGCTTTTGTTTCTTTCAATTACTGCACAATGGCGCCTAGACCAAATGTATGGAATCTTCATTCAATCCACTATAATCATACGATAATTTCACACATAGCTAATTGTGATAACTATTTGAAATGTAACTTCATAGTACCTTCTTCCTCGTTGAAAATTGCCACGACATACTTTATTCGATAAACCAGGATCAACGAGAAAAGAGAAGGAAATGGTTGGACGCAGTATCCAATCTAAAAATTGTACTCTGTAGTAGAAATTTCGAAGACAGAAATTTCTGTTTAGTTACTGCGATTGTGCGTGTATGATTTTATACATGACCTTCTCTCTTCCCCCAGTATCCAGGGAGAGACTAGAGGAACCCGCAACCGCTCATATTTTCAAAGGCTTACATACAAACTTTAATGTATGTATGCGTATAGAATGTATAGAAATATATCATGACATAATTTCCTGCCCCCGTAATATTCACCCACAGGTGAATGCCACGATAGTACGGTAAGTAACACCCTAGCCGATACCTTCTCCATGATCTATCCTGACTTGAGCCAAAGAAGGCAAATGTCCATAGAAATTAATTTGAAGCAATTATCACGTAACAAATGTTTTTATTATTCTGTTCGTATGCAGTGTCAAATAGTGCTCATTTATAGGTAAAGAAATTAGAACGATTAACTTTTAATCGTATTTGTACTAATTATTCGTTAAAATAATATTTCGTAAAAGCCACTGTTTACAAGAATTTTTCATTTAAATTAGACATAGTAGTGGTGGGCACTTTTGTGAGAGGAAGTAGGCCCCTTCTCCCTCAAAATTTGAGATTTTAACTTTTGACATTTCTCAAACCTTTGGTGACCCCCGCCACATGGAGGTTCCTGTCTTGAAGGGGAAGAACGTGGGAACAGCTGCCACCCCTTGCTCTTTCTTGAGGCGTATAGGTTTATGACGCATGTATGTTGTTTATTGGTGTAGTCAGTCTACAACTAACCATGTCGAACGCAAGTGCTATTGAAGTTGTTACTCTGCCAGCAGAGGAGCCATGCAAATGCTCTGCGCGCTGGGTGGACGAGGCTTGCATATACTCGGTCATTGAGGATTGGTTTCCCGACCATGCCATGCCCTGTCTAGGGTGCTTTAATAACTGTACTACTTTGTGCAATCATATTTGGTTTGAATATCTTGGCTGCTATACATTTCCTGATGAATCAGGTTATGAAATAAATATAATGAATGAAGAACGTACGAAATCCATACCGAAGGATCCATAGACTGTAAAACATTGTTTCACTCGAATTTGGAGAAACATCCACCAGGAGTTGCGTTGAAGGAAAACTTTGACTGAGGCATTCGTCACATACTGGGGACACGTCAATGGGAGATGGTAACATTACTTCGTGCCAAGGACCGTGTTCTCCGTGAAGATCCTGTGGTGTAGTGAAACTGTGAATTTTATATAGTCGAACTGTGTTGTGAATTATGACTTAGTGTTTGAATTGTAACAATGAATATATAGTGGACAAGTGTATTTTGAAAAGTATAAGTGCATATTTAAAAGAAAATCCAATTCAGTGCAGTGAATGTAATTTACATAGTGTAAATAAATGCATAAATGTATGGAACACAGGAACAGTGATATTAATCCCTCTGATTATGAACATTTTCAGCAACAGTTTAATTTTCGTATTGCGAAAAACACATTGTTTAAAGTTTATCACCAGTTCGTGAAAGACCCTGAGTGTATTGCTCAGTTAACACCGTTGATTCTTGAACAACAAAATCCTATTGGTTCTCGATTACTGTGCACAAGGCAGTACATTCTTGATTTTCAGGGATTCAAAATTTCAGCGAATGAATACATTATGCGAGAATTTTGTCTAGGTGCATGTGATCCAAATCTATTATTTCATTGCATGGTAAAATTACCTTGTGAAAGTTTTGATTTAGCGGCTTGATATCAGCGTCAAGTCAAATGGTAAACTTGGAAATTTCACGGGTTACAGTGGGACATTCCAATGGATATACTGTATCCCACATCCGCCATATTGTTTCACAATGTTGTGAAATGGGTTCCGTCTTTTATTGTAAAAGTACTGAAAAGATGGCTTTATTACGGAATCTATTCCACATTGAGAACATTGTGAACGTTGAAGATCAGGAATGCCTTACGCACATTAAGTTTCAAAGTCAATACTTCATGTTGTAACTACCACCAGTCAGTGCACGAGTATGCATGCGCACTGCGTAATTGTATGTAACTAAAATTTTGGATAAAGTTACAGGCATCAAAAGTGGTGGATAGAATATCCACAATTCGCTTGTAAAATTGTACTTGCATGATAATAAATCTATATTACAAGGATATGGTGTTTGTTTTTTATTTCATGAAATGAAAGCCAAATAAATAAGACGTAAAAGTTTTTTATTACAAATAAACTACTCTACTACATGGTATAGAGAAAAAAAGTTATTTACATTTTTGATTTTTTGTTTTGATTTTTCTGACATAGTTGAGTACAAGTTAATCATTTTGTTTTAAGTTGGTTTTATGAAAATTATTCAATACATTTGGATTTCGAACTTTAAAGTAAATACAAACTATACAAAACAATCCGCATAAGACAGACTGGTCATGCTGGTACTGGGACACGATTTACATAATAATATTTAGTTTCTTTGTAAGAATTTCACAGTGGGTGTAGGAGGTGAATTTCCTAGACTATCGAAATAATCGCCGATTCTTTTATCATTAATATGCACGCATACGTAATGACTGTCGCCACTATTGGAAGGACTTAAATTTATTATTAATGTGGCTGAGTGTTTTACTTGCACATGTAGAGTATCTATAGCATATACACCGCTGAATACCGTTGAACTTAGACAGTCGTAAAGAATAGTCTCTATGGTGTTATGAGTCCACATCTGAGTCTACAGTAGGTGTTGGAATATAGGTAGGACAGCGTTGGGGAAGGATAAAACGAGATAAGTCCAAGTATTTTATGTACTATCCGTAGGCTTTGGCTTCACGCACTGCACAGCGATACTTTTCAAATTGATGTCGTGGATATACACACGAAGATACTTGAAAACATAAATCTATATATAGATATTTAGGGGACTGGAGATCTACGGTAATTACAGGTCGACCAAGAAGTCGTTGGAGAAAATGTTGACGTGTTTCTCCGTAGGTACACAACACTGAACTCACCTGTGTATAAATCATTAGTACTGTTTTAAGATCACTATAGGCCAAGTCACCATAATCCCAGTGAAGTCCAATGGAATGCGTAGAGATGTAATCATTGGTATATTTCAAAGATATCGGTAACTCCGTAAATGGAAAAAGAGGTTTGAAGATCCACGACTGCGATGTATTTTGATCGGGATCCACAATGGCAAATTCTTTAACCACAAGATCCTGCGTCTCGTCAACTCCCAGGCCAAAGGCTGTGAACTGCACAATACTTCATGACGTCCGACGAATGAATGAGGTAAATACAATATTATGCCTACCTTATATAGATGTCATAAATTTGAGGTATTTGGCAAAGGTATGATTTTTAATAGCATTATCAGTATAAATGTTAGATCTTTATCGATCTGGATCAGGGAATCGAATTGTGCATAGAAAATGCAGGTGATTCAATGTTGAAGTCGATTTGCAAAACCAATTTTCAAGTTGACAGGTGAATCTTTAAAAACATCCTATGTACTATCTATCATCAAGCGTATCGGCAGGTGACAAAATAAAATCATATAATGTACATCCTTGAGGATAATCATCATAGGTAATGGTATGACTAGTATTTTGATGGAAAATACCAGTGCCAGTGCCAGAAAACTAGGTGTAATAACTTCGAAGGTACAAACGTTCTGCAAACTTTGGAGTTAAGGAATAAAATTTAGAGCCAACTTGTACCTGGAGAGGATTTAAATCAAAGTGTTCGAAATGATCGGGATCATATCGACCATTGAAAGCAGTATCTGAGACAAATCCAATGACAAGGCCTGTAGGCACATTACCCAGAAATTAATTATCCAGATTGTTCGTTGATACATTTTGAGGAATGGTATGTACACGAGTTTTGACTCGTGTTAATGGTAATTTTGCAGTATCTTTGAGCACGTAGCTATTTAACTGAAGAGCCAAATCAGCTGATATATCCATACGACGGGCATATAGTGTAACATTCTATAACTCAACCTTAAAGTTTTCATTTTGGCCTGCCATAAGACAGAACGTATCTTTGCTACGATACAATTTTACGCGAAGAGTAACCTTATTAGGGAGGATACGGTCGACCCCTGCAATATCTATATGCAGGCGTCCAAACATTTCAAAGGGAGCCACCAACATAAGAAGCACGTTTTTGAAATCTGTTGTTTGCATTGCCTAAAGTATCGAATTGATCTGTAGTATACTTATACCATAATGCACTGGTCAAATGTGTGGATGTAGCATCCTCGGAATAATTGAGAATGGTTTCGATATATGCACGATATGGGTATGTACCATTAGAAGACCAAATCAACTTGTCGTTCAAGGCAATATCTACTTGATTGAATAGAGAATGGAGGAAATTATTAACAGGCCCGACAATATCGGTTTAACGGGTGGAGGTCCTGCTGCTCCTACATAAAGATTGGTACCATCACAACGGAGAATTCTACATTTAACGTATGTCGGATGAATATACTGTGCAGTGTCTCCGGGAGTAACAAATTCAATCGGTCCTTCTTATGTTAATGTGGAAATAGGTCGTTATTCGACCATGCGTGAGGATTCAATGGCTGTTTGTATCATGGGTGATATAGACACCAAATCCAATTCATTGGTACAGCAATCTTTACTGCTGAGTGTGAGGAATGACATGATGTTTAATTTAAAATATCGCGTGCTATGGTTCGCCGTCTTTTCCTTAATCTTTTAGGTGGACCAACACGACCAGGAGCTCTTCGCTTACGTGCCCGTCTTCTACAACTTTCAGTAAGCTACTGAGTCATTTTATTTGCGACTTTTGTCCTTAAAGCCGATCCAGCCTCTTGAACGCGTGCTTTGATTGATTCCTTGACGGGACGATTTTCTAGCATATCCCCCGGAACTTTAATTCCTGTCTGTAAGGCTTGTCGCCCAACTGGTTTTGCGCCTTGCTTAATAAACGGCATGGCAAAACGAAAACGACGACGAAATAAGCTCCCTATGCCATGCCCTTGCTGGTAAACTGGTCCTGCGAAATAAGGTATTCCGCGACCACGATATGCTCTAAATTTCATTTCGAGAGACGCTTAAAGTCTCACTGTCAATGTTCCAGATGAAAATGGCAAATCTCATCCTGCATGGTCCTTTAGTAGGATTTCAATGGTATCAAAACCTAATTTGGATAAGGGAAAGCAATGAACGTTTTGAAATGTAATGGTTTGGACTTTCCCGTGATTCGTATCCGTCATGGCAACAATACGAAGTAGAGGTGCTCTTGTATCGCCAACATATTGTGGCTGAATAAGATCCGTATATACAAACACTTGTTGAGGATATCCAATACTTAAGTAAGGCTGTGTTTGGATGATACATTGCTTTAATCCGTTAATATTTGGTTCCAATCCTAATTATAATGCAGGAGAGGAGATAGACGTACGGATTGAATTATATTTGTTGCCGTAATTTGGACTGTATTGGAATATGACAATTGTATGGTTGGTGTAATTTTATTAAGTTCATCCAGTAAATGCTGAATAGTCTCATAATATCCTGCTGTAGATTTATGTTTAACTTTTGTATCATTGCTTAATCAAACCAGAAGATATTTTCTCCTTCAAGAACATTCTCAGATGTGAGGGGTATATGAATTTCTGCAAGATCTACCATCCATGAAGCATCATTTAACTGTATACGATTCAGAATATTACGAAAATGGCTGGGTGTATTACTAGCATTGGAATTTAGGGTAATGTAGAAACTGTCATCTCTATTTTCAGAAATAATGACGTTGCTTTCTGTTTAAAGTGAAGTGTAATGCTTGACGTTCCAAATTGTAATGGCAATTTTTTTACCATTTTCGTCTTTTAGGTCTACGTGTAAGGTATCAAAATATTTCCTTTCCACTTTAACATACTGTGGATGATCAAATATAAATGATTTCATTTGACCTTACTCGTATTCAGGTACACTAATCTTTTGCAGAAGTTGACCAATGTTAGGCTGTCTTGACAACATCAAGACAAACATTAATTTCAGATGGAATATTATATTTCAAATTGCATGGATACGGTGCAACAGCAGTTAGAATCATGGGTTGTCTGCTGCGGTGTATAGGGTAAAAGTGAATGGCACGTGTACTTACATGGGGATCATTACTGAATCCAAATATATTTTGTAAACCTGGTGTCATACCAAACACATATTGACGTCGACGATAACGTCGATGTTTAATAAAGACTTGATGCCGTGGACTATCATAATGAAGCATGAGAGGATCATCAATTGCCGTTGCATCATCATTATTGCTTTCCTCATCGCCCAGAAATCCCTCCTCGTCGTCCTCCTTTTCTTGTTGATTATTTTTGAAAATTGTTACCTGAAGTAATATTTCAAGTAAAGTTAATATTCTTTGGTTTTCACCCTCTTTTTCTTTTGCCTCTTTTCGAGCTTGTTCTTGTTGGACTTGAAGTATGTGAGGAATAATTTCCAACATTCGAGGAACAGAATCATTGTATCGGGGTGGAAATTTAATATTGTATTTTGTTTTCTTTTTCCCTCGTGCTCGAATAATATTTTTTCCGCATGCTGTAGATTATAAAACCTCCAGGGAACCGTGACCCTGGTTACACCCACCATACAGTTTTCCGTCAAGTGAACTGTTTGGCATAGCTTAGTTGTATAAGGTGTCGTATTATGAAAGATGTGAGTGCTTGCATTAGGTTGTAAGGTTACATTAAATTAATCGTAACCCTTCTCGGCCGACATCACGAAGATGACTGAACGTTTGTTTGTCGTACCCAGCTATTCATACTTGGAAGATATCCTAACCATTTGACGTAGAGTCAACCTTTTTGTCGCTTTAATACTTTTTCAATGAGATATGTTTTCTCTTTTGCTACAAAGACTTTTTGAAGTTCTTTAGAGTAAGAGATCACCCTTAAAGAGATCGCCGTTCTAGCCTTTGATTTTGTAGGTGATTGGCGTACTTTTCACACATTAGTCTACAAATAAGATTTCACGAGACCATTTCGGCAAGTACGTTTTTTCCAATTTATGCTTGTAACACGAACATAGTCTACCGGATGAAATTTACATGTGGGTTTGGTTTTCGTTTTGTTTCCATATAAGGTTTTCCAGACTTGATATTCATTAGAATCATTAACGTTTACGGGTGCCATCTTAATGGTGGAATAAATGATTATAACCATGTAGATCGTCTAACAAGTCAATGTAGCGATACATATTTTGAGCTGTAAAGTACTTGTACATTTCTTCCTTCAATGTAGGTATGAATCGTTCTCCAATCATTTCCGAATGAACACTATAATGGTTGATGCGATACTTTTCAAAGACGCATTTCGCATAGCGATTATAAAACTCGGTTCCTAAATCAGTTTGACAATGAACGATTGAAAAATTCACCGATTTCAAAATATTTGTGATGGCTTTATCCATAACAGGACCGGTTGTGTTCTTGACAGGAATACAAATCGCATAACCTGAAAACACATCAATAGCACATAAAATTTATCTATACGATTATCTTTTCCACATTTTACATATCCACCAAATCCATTTGAATTAATTCATTAGGACAATTAAGTACTATTTCCGAGGAAATTTTTTCGCGCGGAGGCATGTAACGTATGTGCTTCTTGTGAAGCTAGCCATTTTGGAATGTTTTTTGTTGATAATTATTTTCGTAGTTTCGAAACACTTCCCAAAGACACTGGATCCGTATATGTATAATACGCTCTACGTAAAGACATGATTTAACACCTCTATTCACTTTAATTCTTAAAAATGTTGCGTTTCTTTGCTTTGGTTTAAGTGTCTTTCCCTTATTATACCTGCACCAAATTGGCATCTTTATGGATATTAATTTCCTGGAGCAATTGTTTGAATGCTTGGATTCCTACAGGATTACGAGGTGCTCTTCTTCTTACCACTTCATTTACGAAATCTAGAATGTTGGGCCCAGGAATAAGATTATTCTCTATGGTTACGACATCTGTCGGATCCCAACTAATGCGATTCGATGCATGCATTACTTCCGTCTCCCGTCTTCGACTAAGTGTTTTTGGGACAGAATCAAGAATAAATTGAAATAGTGGTGAAGATTGACATGTTGCTGCCGCTGGATCCGCGTCTATAAGAGGTACTGCTATTGGTTTATGTGCTTGAGGTTTATGTTCCAGGTATCGATGTAAAGCTTGCTAATACAATTTCCATTTTTCCTGGGTTGTTAGATCAGTGCGTTGATATATATTTTGCATTTACTGGTCTAAACGTGCTTGATGTGATTCGCTGGATTTAACAGAAGAAATCATTTGAGCAAATTCCTGCTCGGGAACCAGTATCATTTTTTGAAACTATGAAGTAGCCATACTATTGATTATATAAACTGCCTGCAACTTCACTTAATACGGGTGCTAATAATAATGGTAAAAGTGCACCACCCTTTTGACTTAAAAGTTTACGTTTGCTCTTATGACTGGATTTTGAAAGAGGAAGAGCACGAAGCGTCTACTTATGACGAAGTAGTCGTCACTTTTTCTTCAATGCATGTTCGACATAAGCCAAACATTAATCTTGAATGAAAATTCATTTGCAAAAGTGGAATTTTCAGTGCCCTCGGGGGCTCTACCGAGCAGTTTACTAGAACCTGAACTTTTGTTATATCGGAGAAATTGGCCTTGTACCCCTTGGACGGTCCCACCAGCAAAGGTTTTCTCCCATTACCCAAGGATATAGAGAAGTAATATCATACAAACATATCTTTTCGGTTTCTGAGCACTTGTAGAAGGCCCTGAAACATTCTGCTCTTCGGCATAATTCGGACTGTCTCCCATCCAGCGTGGCACAGTGTGTCTTAGTAAAGTCTTGGATGCCCTTATCGTTCTTTATTGCTTGTTCCACTCGCATTCCCACATGACAATTACTTTCCTTTTCAACATATTTTCTATATATTCATTTTTCTCCATGGTCCGTGCATATTTTCGTTCCCCGTCATGGTTTTCTTGCCATCGATGGCTTTGTGCCTGAGGTAAGGAAAACGAAGAAGGCACCCCTCGTATTCCAGCGTAGTTTTTGTTTTTCTCTTAGAAACCATAGACCTTTTACAGAGGTTGGACCAAAAATCTAAAAACCTGTCATACAGGATACGTAAGTGTGGCCCGCCACTGTACACCAAGTGTTGCGGTTGCCGATCGTGTTTTGTTTTCAATGTGTCATGTGGACCTTCCTCTTCCGTCAGCAGTACCCAGTTCACCTGTGAGTGTCGTGGTGTGCAAGTGGTGCGGTAAAATAAGCGACCTGACAGACTTCCAAAGAGGCATGATCGTTGGTGCCCGTCTGGTTGGAGCTTCAGTGACAACAATGGCGACCATTGTGGGGGTATCGACAAGCACTGTGTCCAATGTCACGAGGGCATACACAGTGCATGGGCAAACAGCGTCTGCAAAGCACAACAGTGGTCGAAAGACAATCCTGTCCGATAGGGACAGGAGGGCATTAAAACGGATTGTAGCAGCTAAAAAGCAGACCACTGCAATGAAAATTACGTCTGAACTCAATTCTACAGAACCCGGTTTCATCAAAAACAGTGCGACGGGAACTTCATAAAATGAAAATTGATGGCAGGGCCGCGATCGCCAAACCTCTGGTCACAGCAGTAAATGCGAAGCGGCGTATCCAGTGGTGCAAGGACCACAAGGAGTGGACGCTTGATCAGTGGAAACACGTAATGTATTCCGATGAATCGACCTACACCTTGTTTCCAACAACCGGTCGTGTTTACGTATGGAGGACACCGTCGCAGGCCTATGATCCAGACTGTCTGCGCCCAACTGTAAAGCATGGGGGTGGTTCTGTTACAGTATGGGCAGTGATATCGTGGTTTTCTGCAGGTCCCATCATAGCCCTGCATGGAATGATGAATGCTAAGGGAACAGGTTCTACATATGGCCCACACATTGTTCCCGGATGGTGATGGCATCTACCAAGATGATTTGTCACCCTGTGACGCTGCAAAAACGGTGCAATCATGGTTTGAGGAGCATGACCAGGAGCTATCACACCTCCCCTGGGTCCCACAATCACCAGATCTGAACATCATTGAGCCATTGTGGTCTGTGTTAGAAAGGCGTGTTCGGTCTCATTACCGTCCACCATCATTCCTTAAGGAACTGGAGCATGTTTTGGAGGAAGAATGGTACCACATTCCACACACCATGATTCAGTAGCTGTATACGTCCATTCCACGTCAGATCCAATCTGTTTTGGACGCAAAAGGAGGCCCCACACCATACTAGGTATGATTTTCACACTTTTTCAAACGTTTTAGATTTTTTGCCCAACCCCTGTATGTTCCAACTTTCCATTCACCTCCATTCGCAGTATGTCGGATTTTTTTACCTCGAATGTGGGGCGTGCAACTTAACCACTGCACGGCTTTTTTTACTCTGGAGGTCTCAGTGTTCAAATCCTTGTGGAGGGATAATCGTAATAGTTTCTTTCGGGAGGTTGAGAGTGCGAAACACTTTAATTACCATGCTTGCGATTGTTGACGAGACTAAGAAGGACTGAAGACCCTCCGTACGTTCATCAATGGTATAAAATTTTACTATGCCAGTACCTAAAATATCTACATCATTCATAATTACCTTAATAATTCACTTTGTATGTTGAATTTATTCTTTTGTTTTACGCATTCGTCATGCCATTCCTTCAACCCTTTGTATTCTTCCTCTCTCCGATTTTCTGAGTCAAAATATTCAAAATCAAGGATAAGATCATCGTAATCCTGATTTTCAGGCACATTAAACAGGTAGAGAAACTCTTATTTGTTTAAGGCATTTTGTAAACCTAAAGTTTTAGGGAGCTTCGCCAGTTTAACACGCATATAAAGATAGGTGTCTCGGTAAATGATTTTCCTGATACCCAGGGCCATTTCTATATCCTTTTGGCCTTGAGCAATAATTTTCAAATGATTGCCAAAACCTTGGTCTACCATTAAACTCCTGGCAGCCAGAATCATTTCATATCTTGAACCATTATGATGACTAAGTACTACCGTCTTCTAAAACGAAGAGCGTTTCTTTAATACTTGGACTATTGATTGTCTCGAAGCAGAAATCACGGATACCCCCATTTTCCGTGGCTCCAGGCATGTGGCGTTTGAAATTTCAACTTAACACTTATCACATCGGTGTTGAGCATACAAGGTTCACAAAATGCTCGCGCTCGCACTTCGTGTTTGGACCAAGTAACAGTGTTTTTATATCAAAGAAAGTATACATATATTTGGTGTAATGTTCTGGTTTTAGTTTTCTCGCAAAACATTGGTGATCTGGCATGACGTAATTTTCACATTGTGTGCAGTAATGTTCTCCGCATTCATGTGGCTGCTTTTTATTTTTTCTCTTGCGCATATCGATGGTCGCACAACAAGTCGAGCATTGCTTCACATTGTAACATATGACCTTGCCTCTTTTAGGTACCTTTTCATGATTTTTAAAGCATTCAAGAGAAGGAGATACTCTTTTGAAACTAGAGTAGGGAAATCGTCATTTTTCCTAATCAGAAATCGTATGGCTGACTTCACAGTAGGAACATTGAAACTTAAATTCATGGAATTCTTTATGATTATACTCCTTCAAACACAAGGGGTACTCTCAAATGCTTTATATGCTTTACTTTCAAATGACCTAATAAAGGTAATTGCAATATGATGCCCGTCGTTATAATGTATATAAACTTGTTTCTCGGCTTGAGGTCAAGCGTAACGGACAATTGCCTCCCTTGTATCTGGATTCCTCTCATGTACTAGAATTCCATAACGCGGAAGTAAATGCCTCTGGAACTGTTTGATTTCATCGACACTACATCCTCTCAAACTCTCTACATCAATCCCTGCTTTTTCACACAGATTTTTGGCTTCATTGATCCAAGCATTTGGACACTTGTTCAAATCTTGAAGATCGCATACTTTATACTTGTCACCCTCAGCTTTTGCTCTGGTCAAAACCAAACTCTGCAGGAGGCAGTAGAGGTTCACTTGAGGCGAGATGATGTATTTTTCGAAGAAAGCAGTCATGTCCATGATTTTATCCTGATGTTTAGTTACTCTCTCTCTCTCTCTTCCCTTGTATGGATTCACAAAATGTACTTTTAAGTTCATTTGGCCTAAAAGGGAAATTTCATTACTTTGAATCACATTTTCGATGTAACGTAAAATTACATTTTGTGACAATTGATCCCTTCTTCTCCACCCTACGTATATCGGTATATTAACAGTGGAATTCAAGCTATCGAACGTTAAATCAACGTACGCCTCAGTATCGACATCAGGGATGATACTATCCAATGCAAAAAAAGAGATTCGAAACATAGGCCGGTACATCATGTGTATTTACGTTTGGATTTTGATCGATAAGTATTTCTCTTCCTTCAATTCCGATACATTCGGTTACGGCGTGAAACAATTTCAATGTTATTATGACTAGTAGAAACATTGCTGCTACTACTACCAGCAACATTACCCTTACTATTACTCGCACCTTGGTTTCTAGCACCGTAAAAGTTATTGGTGGTGGTACCCCATCCTGCCACTGAACATCGTTGATATCGTTAATCATGTGTACCCTGAGCTGTTCATGAAGATTAAAGTCGTGTAAATTGATATTGTCGACAAAGCTCCCATCATCATAATTCAATTCATTCATGATTTCAACATACCTTTGATCTTCCACAAAGTAAAAACAGCCTCTACACTAACTTTCTGGACGGCTTTAGGCCTATGACGTCAAAAAGCTAAAAATATAAATTTAAAGGTTTACGTCCTGTATCTACTCGCAAAAGTGTACATAATTTAGTGTTTATCAATGAACGTGTGTCGAATTATGCTTAGACATTTGTATAAATTTATGAAATATATATTTTATAAAATAGGTCAACTATTTTATGAAATACGTGGCAACACTGACTCCTGGGGACGGAAACTCTCACACAACTTTTGCATTGTGTCGAATATTGTTTGTGTCAAGCTTGGTGCTGATAAACCCAAATTGAAACAATTTAAAAAATAAACATTTACCACATTGAAAACTGAGAAACAATACCAAACCCGGAATACTTGTACGACTTGGCCCTGTATCTAAGGAATACGTGCGCAAAATTTTGTGGAAATCAAGGGACACATGTAGATTTGGATACTTGCGCCTAGGGCAAGCGCGCGTGGAAACCATGTCTTTGTACAAGTTGCGTGTGCAATAAATAAAAAACAACCGAACCTGACTTACCTAACTTCCAAGTGCCTTTGGTCACTACTTTTACTAAATTTCCTAATGGGTATATAGGCCTATATAAAAAAAGAAAAAAAGATTTTTTAAAAATGTAAAATTAGCGACGCCCGGGTTCGATCCTGGCACCTCTCGCTGAGCTTCCCAATGTGTTGACCACCGGGCCAAACAGCGAGTTATGGAGATAACGCTTTTTGATGCTACTAATAGTTCAAGGTGTTCTGCGCCGGCGCGAGAGTGGGCGAAGGTTTAGAAACTGATTTCCCTGAGACGCTAGCGATTTTAATGCAAAATTTCTACTTTACGTCATCCCTGAGTGCGGGGGTTCGCAGGAGCCTATGGACCGGAGCGACTGAAGAGTTACATGTGGATTGCAGGCCAGACTGAACAGCACTGGCCGGCCCTGGCTGATTTGCCCTGGGATGGACTGCGGGCCGCACAGAAATAAATGGGCTAGGAGTCGCACGTGCCGGTCGGGGCTGGTGCGGGCCAGGATTTGCAGGACTCTAATTCGTGAAAACTGTATATCTTCGTAAAACGATCCTTGCTTTTCAACTCAAAAAGTATAGTGAAGTTAAATCGAATGCGCACGGTGATAAACGAAAAGATGAGCCAACTTAGGTTAGTCATCAAGAATTACACATCTTAATTGCTAGCCAAACCAAAGGTAGGCAAAATTAAAAAAAATATTTCTGCTCTATTTCTAAAAACAGATAGAACCCAATTGTCTTCTTTTTGTTCTGTTTAGAAGCAACGCAAGAAAAAGAGTTTTATATTAAAAACGAGTTAACACAAGAAAAAGATTATTATGTTGCAAAATTAAGTAAAGTTGGAAATGTTTTAGAAGTTAAATGAAAAGTTATCTGTTGATACAAGTGTACTTGAAATATGATTATGAATTCTATTTAGAAACAAATTAATACATACGTGCATTTTTACGCTAATCAAGGCATGTCACAGTTAAATATTTCAGACGCATATTTTGAGTATGAATAATTACAAATGTACTGATTACAAATAATTTCAAATTCAAGTTAATTGGAAACACTTATTCTATTCCAGAAATGTCATTTACTAG
>JAGDQP010026421.1:2241-25941 GCA_022664845.1 Lepisma saccharinum
AGTAAATGAACTGTGGGATGTGATTGGCGGAAGACGTAGAAAGGATCTCTTGGGCTTCGTGCTTATTATGAACTGAAAGCAGTGATTAGTGTTTAAGTGTGTTTCATTTGAGGAAGGAGTTAACAGAACACCGAAACTGTTACCTTGTTACTGTGTATTTCTTATTATAAAGTCAGGTGCATAAGATTTGTCAGCAATATTAATTAAATCAACAAAGCGTAGCTCCAATACATACTCACAAGGAAGAGTCATGAACGTGTTACTCGGACTTATGAATCAAACATAGTCCATTTGAAAGAGATAACAGAGATATGTCCAGGCGCAAAAAATTAGGTGCCATGGACAACGGAGTAGCCCCCTGTGGCCCATAAACCCTTTTAAAAGAAAGCCATTTTGGAGGAAATTTGGGATTCTCAGTTAAATAGCTATTGCACCAACACTATTCATCGGAGAGTCATGGTTCATACCTTATTCTCTTCAGAATAAAACAAGCTTTCTGAAGGTGCCATGCATTTGGGCCTATGACTTACGCGGAAAGGAAAATGTGGAAGAATTTTTGCGAAAATTTCCTGCAAAAATCCCTTCTATCAACTTTGGCACCCCTCTGGAGCAATTCCGGGTAAGAGCACACTATCCAAATATATCTCGAAAAACACCATGGGGTATAGGCAATGCGTGTATCAAGTTTGGTTCAGATAGCTTCAATGGGTATGAGGGAAAGGTTTTGACCTATAAATAGGACACAATATAAAAATTTATAAACGCAGTACTATTCATCCGGATGTAATGGTTCAGAATGAAGCAAGCTTGTCAATGGTAGCGCGCATATGGTTCCTAGATATACATTGGGAGAGAAATTGGGAATAATTCGCAAAAATTCCCTCTAAAAATCACTATTGTGAAATTTTGTGCCCTCTGGAGCGGCCCCGTGTAAGAGAAAATCTGGCTATCGTAAGATTCACGTGGAAAATCTATTCAGTTGAGATCATAATGTGAACACAATAAATCTAAACAATTCGTTACGCTGTAGGTAATAATGGACTATGTTAGATTCAGAAGTCCGAGTGACATATTCATGACCCTCCCTTGTGAGTACAAAAATCTAGGAAAATTTGTGTTAAACCGAGGAAAAAAAACTAATTCTTCAAACCAGGAAAAACCTCACTTATTAAAAGGCCAATCTTTTGAGTGTGATATTATGCCTCCTTTGTCAAGGAAAAAGGAAAGGTGTGGTGTTAGGGTAGAATGTTGTTATATTAAAGTGTCTCCTTTGACAGACGTTAGTAAAAATGTCTCCGATGCTAGTTTTACACAAAAACGTAATATCACTTTGACGTGAGTCATGTGTCCTTTAGTTTCTGACCAGCGCTTATTTAGCTCGAAATTTTTAAATCTCGACACACCATACGCAAATCGACGGTTTTGGGCCATAGTAAAATGGAAGACACGTTTCCTAGTATTAGCCATGCACAGTTCCTATTTTAATATGACACGTTATATTAATACTATGCCTTTCCTTTGTCTTAAGAAAAAAGCACCAAATTACCTGCGAAATTGAGAATTGAATTTATTTATCGCCTTTTGGATCAGGCCCGAATAGGATAGGGAGAAACTGGGGAAGGTATCGCTTAAAGCCTTACTTAAGATACCATTCCGACATCGCCTTGTAAAACTGAGAGATATCTTGGAAACCTCACCCAGAATAGTCGACCGCGGAGTTCAAACCCGCATACCTACTCGTTCCTGTGACGTCACCGCCTGGAGTAGGGAGGGGGGGGGGTCGGGTATCGCCTCCAAAAGATTGGCCTTTCGTTTCTTATTGTCAGGTTTCCTGGACCAAACGAAGTTTCGGAACATAACGAATATTTTAAACAACTTCTCCACGCATAGATTATTCAAAAGTTCGTAATATTTGCTTTTGGCAGAAAGGTTTCACAGTCCACATAATACAACACAATGTAGAGCTTCAAATATTTCAGCTAAAAAGAAAATCATATTATTAAAAAAAATCTCCCTGCATGCAAATGTATCTGCACATTTAGATCACATACGTAAAAAAAAAACCAACGCATTATTTGTTGTTTTTCATAGGATACACTTGCTAAGTAACTTCACTACAGAAATTCTACGCGCAATACTAGAAGTACATATACAGTACCATAAAATTTGAACTACAGGTTTCTATACATAACTGAAAGAACAGTTCAAAACCTCGTCTAATTAGGGAAAAGGAAAACAAAATCTACGTACCAAAACTATTGAAGAATTACCTGTACTTTTCTAACCAACCACTAAACCAGGTGCATTCACACTGTACTATCGCTAAAATGCAACAAATTTGCCTACGATATGTACAGAAAGAAAGAATCGGTTTCACGACATTGAAAACACAAACTTATACTTTTGTTTCTAGTAGCAGGCGCTACTAAATGTGTGTCTACATATTAACAACAGAAAAATTTACAGGGTTGTTGAAAATACGCATTTCGCAGGCAAAGATACAACTTTTCTTGTAACTCACCATTTTCTTTGATTTCCTCATCATCTCTAATGGTGAGTTGCTCTGATAATTCCGACAGAGAGCTTCCAATACTCAGATGAAACGTTTGAGACAATCTTCGTCGAAATTTCTTGAAACTCATTGCAATAAGGCACTATAAATTTGGCATCAGTTCCTTAAAACTAACTGAACACTTTGGCAGTAACACACCTAACACACCGTTAAAATGGCCTGAACTGGTAGAAAACCAAAAATCAGCATAATTTAATTCACTGGTACACATCACTACCTGTAAAACAAAACAAAAAAAACAAAAACAAAAACAAATTCTGCTACTAAACAGATCAAACTAAAAACAACTTGCAAAACAGAATAACAACTAACATATATGTATGAACATATGCCTTTCACTTAAAAATCAAACATATATATAAATATATGTGCATTTTACAAAACAAAAATATAAGTCACGAGAATAAATGCGATGTTACACGCGCGCTCTCTCACACACAGAGATACATGTCTGCCAAAATTAGCTATCATCAAACAACGACTGATGGCAAAAATAAAAAAAAGGGGTAAAATATGGAAAACCGTGAATCATTTTTCATCTTACTTTTGCACTGAAAAAAAAAAAAACAACCAGAAAATTATGTTTAACCGACTTTCGTATGCTCTTATTTCTTCCAGATCTTAAACAAAAACCATCGTAGCCAAGACAGCAACATGCAACTTATACACAATAGCGATAGATTAAATGGGACACACAGTGTAAAAATCTGTTCAACTACAATACTTAAAAATAATAATAATAAAAAATCTCATCATAAAAAAACTACTGCCACTTCTAATTGCAACATATTCACCCAAGTGCTGATTAGCGAATTAACAAAAAATTGAACTAATCAAATATGATCCGTCACCAATAAAAAAACATAATTCGTTATAATCTCCTTTAGCCAATGGGTTTGAAAACTTAACATACTAATTCTTAGGGAACGGCGAATGCGACCCTACCAAAGGTGTCTAATGTCTGAGCAGATTAATTTGAAAATCAGAAAAATAGAAATTGTTCTGAGATTCTAGGACCAATACGGATTGCTACACTATTTGTGTGCCGGTCTAACACAGCGTTCTGTTACATTACTCTAAACAAGAAACGATTCCCACATTTCCACGGATAAAAATTCCAAGACAATCCTCAGCCAGTAAATAGTTTATGCTAAATCCGAGATCACACCTATGCCTCTGTATGTTCTGAATTCTCTATTAGCACTATATCAACAGGTCTTCAATTTGTAAACTGCATCGAGAGAACACACGGAATTACGGTTTTTAAACTACTGAACTGCGGAAATACAGGTTGTTTGTTTAAATTCCTAACTTCAATTGTTAATAAAAACAATAAGGCGTACAGTACTTATATTTTTTTTCCATAACTGCAGATGTAACACATTGACCATTTTATACCGAAATGTGACAAAAGTAAAAATACTAAGAACATATACAAATCAAAAACGTGTACAGTCACGGTAAAGGTATTTCGGGAGTCTATCAATTATTTAGTCTATGGTCTAGCATTTAGTTTTTTAAAACTTACATTTATGGGTTAGATAGGCTAAGCCTGCCACATGCCGTTCCTCAGACATGTCACGGCTTAATCCTAGTTGCTGTCTGGCCCATAAATATAAGTAAAAAAGGGGTAAAGCTATCACCTGTGCGATACGCACACGCCGTGGACGGCGCATTGGGATGTGGCGGTAGCGCCCCACATATTCTTGACCTACGGTACAAAGTGAGGAGGGATGGCCAGTCTCACGCTCCATACCCTCTACCTTCCCAAGGTTCCCAGGAGTGCCAAGGACACTCTGGCACTCAATTTGGTAGGAAGCTGAGTGCATGAGAACACTGCGAGAAAAATCTCCAGCGTCCTGACCGGGATTTGAATTCGTGTTGCCCGATTCGTAATCAGACGCGCTACCGTCTGGGTCACGGCGCGGCGACTCAAAATATAAGTAGGCAACTAAATGCTATACTTCCGTAATCCATATTTCCGTCACTGTACAAAAGAAACAAACGTTAACAGCATAACAGCACCATAACCACAGTGAAACACTACCAAAGAGGAAATATCGAAAAGCCTGTTCAATCAAAAACAAATATAAAAGTATTTACAAATCACTAGTACTTCATGTAGACTGGAAGCAGCGCTCTAAATTGACGATGCCAATGTTGACTGAATTCTACTAAAAGTGTGTACAAGAGAGACCTTTGAATTACTGACAATCTAGTTCTGGGACATAAAGAGGTTTACATTACGTGTGTAAGGAATAGGCACACGGATCTGAAGTTCGAGGTGTAGACACAGTGAATCATGCCATTTACTATTTGTAAAGAAAGAGAATGGTAACTTTTGCACAAGTATGGGGAACTAAATTTTATTTTAAGGTCTTTAGGCAACTTTGCCTCAGGCCGACAAGTACGAAGATATGAAATGCTAATTTCTTTTTTAATTATATTTTCTTTACTTAAGTGGCGTAATTTCGAAACTCTATATTGAGCAATGGTTCAAGATAAGCAAAGAGCAGAATCTTCTACCAGCACTAAAATTTAACCTTATGACCTGCAATGAACTCTGTAGTTGCGTATAACGAGTGAGAATATTTACCATTGACAAATATAAAAAAAAAAAAAACCTCTGTAGCTAGTACTTTATAAAATTACATCCAAGTACTTCCTTTTCATTTAACCTCTCCAATGACCAAGCGACCGTAGCTCAGTTAGTAGACCGTTGGCTTAGCATTCGGAAAGTTCTTGGAACGAACCCACCGGCCGCCCATCCAGAGGTTTTACCAGGGATTTTCCTCAGTCACACCAGGCAAATGTAGGGATTGTATCTACACAAACTAGGTCCTGGACGATTACTTTCCAAAATCCTCTCCTCCGCCCTATCCCGAACTGAGCCATAGATTAAATAAATTCATAATCAACTTCTCCAAACATTGTATTCAAAGTTCCTCGCTAGCAGTTTGGAACACTTCTCCATTTCATCTCCTTATATTGTCGTTCCTCTCCCTCTTCAATCGTTCTTCTTGAATTTTTAATTTTAAGGCCTTGAGGCATCTCAGACCTGGATAGGGTGGGGGAGAGGATATTGGAATGACGGCCAGGGCTATTTTGTAGTACCACCCCAGCATTTGCCTGGTATGACTGAGGAAAAATCCTGGAAATACCTCAGTCAGGGTGGTCGGCCGCTGGGATCTATCCCAGGACCTCCCGAATACTACGCCAACGCTCTACTACTGAGCCACGGCCGTTAGGTCAGTCTTTCTTCTTCCACTACAAAGGGGCAAAATTATTTGTATATAAAATGAAGTATGATTTTCTGCACCTCGTTCATAGTGAAGTGAGGCCACACATTTTGCTCAGAAAAAACAGACAAATTATCTTCTTTAAACATTTGCAAAGTAAAAGTTGCCTGATTTGGGAAAGAAGAACCACAATTAGTACAGATATTTCCGATCCTGTTTACTGATAATTTCTAATTTTCTTTAAATCCTAGTACTGGCTACCCTGGCAGATTTTCTTGAACTTACCTAAATAAATATGTAGTTCATCTACCATCATGTAGGGTACATTCGTCTACATAAGCGAGCTTGTAATCTCTATATCTGTCCGTGAAATACGAAATCGAGAATAAATCAGCTTGCTATTCTGCGTGGAAACTTATCGAAATTTTCTATGCAAGTCGCAAAAACTTTTCTCAATGCATGATAATAACATCAACTTTTTAGTTTTAAATAGGGGATTGAATATATTAATTTATGGCCTTTAGGTATCTATGGCTCAGGCCGGGATAGAGAAGGACACGGGACGGTATCGTCCAGGGCCTAAGTTGAAGCTACCAACCCGGGATTTGACTGGAAAACCTCAGTCAGGATAGTCGACTGCTGGTAGCGAAGCCAGAGCTCTACCAACTGTGTTACAGCCGCTTTTTTTTAATGGGAGTGGTAGTGAGAGAGTATAAAGACACAGTGCTGCGTGTATGTAAACTGTTCATTGATCTGTGTTCCTCTGACGGAATTGGACACATTGCATTAATAAATCGGGACATCAGAATGTCTAAAGAGAGCTGTTTCTTGTATAAACTAAAGCTACAGGTCTCAACATCTCTCAATTGCATTCGCTCAAAGCTTTTGCAAGCATTTTGTGTTTACTCGGTTTTGTTTTATTTGAATAGCAATTTGCGTCTTAAGCATGAAGCTTACAAGAACTGATTTCCATTCGTCACACTGAAGGGGTAACGACTCACGAACCCTGGCTCTATGGTTTTTATGTCCGTCATAAGTTTGATGGATGACATTTCTCGGCACGAACATCCTTAAGGGACATGGATATGGAAGGCAACAGCCGGAGCTTCTATTGTGGATGCTATCCCGGCATTGGAATTTATAATTCATAATAAAAAGACTGGAAAGAAGGTACTATTCCAAAAGTTGATATAAATTCAGAGATTCCAATGAAATTACTTTCATATGACCTATCACCACGTGTCAACAAAATTTTAAGGTTAAAATCTCTCACTTTGATATGTAAGTCATTTCAGGGTAGCCACTCTTTAAGAGATATTCAAATTCCTTGACTTTTTCCGCTTTTCCAGACATATATTGCTAAATTTCCAGTCCAAAAATGTGTAAATTTGCAACCACCAGCACAACTACTGGATCAATACACATCATTTAATACGGATAAAATATATTGTACTTTCTGAACCACATTCTGCCAAACTCATACTTTCCAGAGGTAGGTGTAAATATCTTTTGCTTCGGCAACAGTGTTAATGGATATCAGGTCGGCTCATTTTAATGCCCGTCAACCTGAATATATATATAATAGGAAACTTGTATCTTCACTATATACTCACTCGACAATAAGTTCCCACTGAATTTGTATCCCTTCACAAATTCGCTTTGCAGCAGTAATTCTCTATCTTTAATTTCATAATAATTTTCACTAAACACACGCATTGCACTTCAAAACACAATCAGATAGTGCACACACAAAATTATCTTCTAATAAAAAAGGAAGCAAAATATTCATTTCCTTAAGGCATTAACACTGAATGTCTTCAATCAACTGTTCGTATATGCGGATGATGTAGATTTAATAGGGGACGATATAGATGCACTACAAAGCAACACCGATGTCTTAGTAGAAACGTGCGAAGCGATAGGTCTACAGATTGTTATGCTGTGTTGTGTTGCTCTCATTAATACGAAAGCTGGAATACGACCCTAGAAGATGAACATAAATTATGAGTATTTGAAAATAAGGTTTTGAGAAAGATATACGGGACGAGATCACTGGAGAGTGGAGGAGACTGCTTAATGAAGAACTCCACGGGTTGTACGATTCACCAGATGTTGTCAAAATAATGAAATCGCGACGACTAAGGTGGGCAGGCCATGCAGCTCGGATGGGGAAAAACGAAGATTATATTCTATCCTCGTTGGAAGGACGGATGGAAGGAAGATATCTTTGAGACGTAGTTGTTCGTGATGAAAACTGGCTTGATTTTGCTCAGAATATAATCCTATGGCAAACGGCGATGAACTAGCGAGTTCCATAAGCCATTGAGTTAGTTAGTTAGATTTATTTACTTGTTCATTAATGAGAACAACTTCTTTTCTTGCTTTTGCCGTGAGCTTTAACTCCTTTCCTTCCAATTCCTTAATTCCTTGTGCAGCTCGTTTCCGGTCCCTTTCAGCCATTTTCTTTTCTTGGTCTTCTCGACCACGTTTCTCCATACACTCGATGTACTTGAGTGAGAATTTCTTGCAGTGTGAATCATGCTTTTATTCATTTCGACGAACACTTCCCTCAGAGCCACGAGGCTTTCCTCCTTTTGATTTTCTACGAGACATACTGGGTTTATAGAAATATCCTCTTTCCAGGGATGCATTTCCATGTGAAAGAATCAGAACAATCCACACGAATGACCTTAGTTCTCCCGAACTTTCAGAAGCTGCAATGCACTTCATCCAGTGGCGATCTAGTCTCGTGTTCTTTCTTGAGTACATCTTCATGCTTTCTACATCTGGAAGCACACATATACGTTTACAGTTTCTGTCAACTGTATCTGCTAACGCTCCTGACATCCACTTATGCTCACCAAGGATTTGCAGATAGGCAGACATTCGTTTAAATGCTAGGTTTGGATTGGGTCAAGGCAACAGATGACTTTCGTAAGCTGATACTTCAGAGGAGATCTTTCCATCACTTTCTGTACAAATTTTTGCAATGTTCGCCGACACACCTGGCGCAACTCCAAAATTTCTATCTCGGTAGCTTGTTTTATTTTTTTCAAGGCATCTCGAGTTGAATAACCTCTTTTGCGTGGAACAATTTAGCGTTGTCATTGATATCTCCTTTAACGAGTGATTTTTGCAATGCATCTTCTTTTATAAAAGTGTCATAATTGAATGCAAAAGGGATGACAGTTCTAAATATAGAAACGGTGCAAGAGAGGCATTCGTTTGAAACTCACAAAGGAAAGGTTCAATTGAGGCTGCAAAAGAGTGGAAGAAGGCTAATCTCACACTGAATTAACTTGTCGTTTACACATTCTAACACTCGTTCAAAGCTTGCAGATTTAGGATATTTCTTGTCACGAATAGCACAATTTACATATATGCCTAAGTTTGGTAAGATCTCCGCTGCCCTAACTGCGACGTTAGTGTTCTCAATCCATCTAATTGAACAAAACTTTAAAGGGGGCACCGTGGATTCTGGGTATTTAATGTAATCGGCTCTTCTAGCAGGAACATCTTTGATAATTCATCACAAAAATTCAACGACCTTCCAAGCAGTCACTTTGATTTCTGCTTTGAATGAACATTGAAGAGCAGCTACCAAAGTCCAAGAGCACAGGATCACAGGGACCGGCCTTATTTCATCTGCTCAACCTTTTACAAATTTTATGTTAACATTACAACCATCCATCGATACCTGGATGACTTTTTGCAGATTAATACCAGACACCGCATGTTGAAATGCAACAGAAACGAGAGTTGATGAGGATTCCAGAATCTAGTAATAATATCCAGTTGTTCTTTGAGATATTTTGTTTAAGCTTTCATCGAAACCTACAACTAACTGATCACAATTACTCATAACATTTGCAAGTTCTCTGCTAAAATACGGACCCAATCCAAAGACAATTGTGCACGCTACTTTGGTGCTTTAAAGTTGCATCTTCTTAGCAATATCACTGTCCGAAAACATAGTCTTAAATAAAGACACATTCGCAGCAGCAATCCGAAATGAAGAATGGGCCATAACAGCGTGCACACACCACAGAATATCTCCTTTTGTTACACTTTCTCCAAGCAGCACTTCAAACCCTGTGTCACTTGGATTTTCTGACTTTTCCTCACTTTCATAAACACTGCCTTTTCTTATCACTATTTACTTAAGAAGCATTTACATTTGAGTGAATTTTGTTGGAAGCCGCGTTTGTGTTGTATGCAGTTACTGTTGTTGGAACGCTTTTTGAAGAAAGAAAGGCAAACATATTCATGTTCAGCATTTGTTTTTTCTTATTATTTCGATAGCCGTCTGATGTTTTCCTCTTTCATGTGACTGGTGACAACTTGCTTTTTTTTTTTTCATATTTCTTAGGCTGAATACGGATTTGCATATTGCACTTTGGTACTTCTACAAAATTTCCAGAATCTTTACAAAATTCCCTGACTTTTCCCATTTTCCAGGGGCTTTATGAAATTCATTGACTTTTCCCGATTAGGTGGCCACCCTGCATTTCATATAAAATTTCATTCGGCCAGGAGATAATTAAAACGAAACCTTGCGACTTACCCAAACATACTTGTCAAAATGTTCTGAAATTCGGAATTCCTCTAACATCTCAAAATTGAAAGGATACAAAATATAATTAAGACATGTTTGGAATACAGGCACCAGGGTAGCAATAAGGAATCCAGCAAAAAAGGCCAGCATTATTTGATGTATTATGCGTCAACCAACGGAGGAGTATGCAGAACAAGCCATCGAAACATAGACTGCATTCTTACAGATCAATAATGCCCTCGATACCGTAAACAGAGGGCGTGTTCAGAGTTCTTGAAAGACAACTCATTAGGTCCAAACAGAAATACGGGTGAAAAAGTTAACAGGCAATATGCCTTTGGAATTCGCCATGGTCATGCAGCTACTTTGGCTGTACTGGACATACCCATCAAAATCGAACGGAATTTAAATTTCACTGGGCACGTTTTTGTGAACCGGGCTATCAGCACTCCCAGTGCCACAAACATATTTTTTATTTCGAAATTATGTTCAGCTGAGCATTGGCAATTTCGGCCTCTTGACTCTTATTGAAAATTATAATTGAAGGGCTTGGTGCCAAAAGTGGAGTTCTCCAGTTTTTCAAACTTTTCAGGAGATAGAAAAACTTAATTAAAAGTTTATCTGCGCCAATAATAACAGGTGTTTGAGGATTTCTTCATAACAAGCCATACACAGAACTTGGGGTGAGGTGGGGATTCCTTTTCTTGCGCCAATGCAAAGAGCAACTTTTAGTGCATATTTCCATCGAAAACTGAAAACTGGAGAAGTCTCCTTTTGAATCCAGCTCTTCAACTGAATTTCAGCATCGAGAGGCCAAGATTTGAAGAGAAGAGGCTGCAAGACTACAGAACAGCGCTATTTTTTAAAACGTTATGAATATTCAAACACTTATCTGTATTTTATGCAATATGATCGCAAGAGGTTTATCGAGTTTGTCAGAAATATATTAATTTCTCTTAAGAACACAAATATTTTAAATTTGTTTGACAAATAACGTAATATTCGTTGAGTAAAATTACTATCTGTAAATACAAAACATACAAGTAGAGAGGTGAAAACTTATCACCTGTAACGAATATTTACAAGCGAAACCAGCCACCACTGTTTTTGTTGCTATTCATTGTCTGTTTATTATTTTTTTTTCTTCCTATGCTAATTTACTATAACCATTGTTATTGCACTTCCAAGCCAATTTTTAGCAGATTTGAGAATGCAATGCCATTTGATACTCAATGTTGGTATTTTTTATTCCATTAAATATTTAAATTTCCATTACTCCTTCTAAAGGTTGAAGGTACCAAACTCCATTTACGCCTTCAACAATAAACTAGTATAACATACACAATTACAAACCAAGAAAGGGATTGGTTTAAACATCATGAGTAAAGCACCTGAAATCTCAATTAAATGCCAATGCAAGTAGAATTTGTTCCCACACGTACGAAAAATTAATATCATTGACACCAGGGCTCGCAAAACCGTTAATCATGAGCTACTGGCAGCTCGAGGTGATATTTTTTGACCGTGTTAAGAGACTGACAACACTACACATAAGGCACCGCGCCTATACAAGTAGTACGCAGTTTCCTTTATTACACCATTGATAAGACAATACAAATTACAAACCTTACAACATTGAAGAGGATCAAACTTTCTTAGCGAGAAAGATTGCATTTATACATAGACGTATTTCTCTACATTACATCATGGTTGAGATAATAATAATAGCTCTGAACAGGATAACATATTTCTACTAAGAAGGATGGCTTTCATGAACTTTTTTTTTCGCTCACCTTATAATTTTAATGGAATAAATAGCTTGACTTCCCGGCGAGTTTGGCGTTCTCTAGTCTACACTAGCTATGTTTCACACTTCAACAAATTTAGGTCAATTTCATTGAAAGATTATCTGCCCATAACCAATATTTGAATAGTTAAATCCATAATACAAAACACATATTTAAATATATAAAGGCATTCAAAATCAGTCTCAATTACAATCCATGAAGATATCCTAGATTCTAAAGTTCCCTATATCCAGTAAATACTCGTTTCGAGCAATGTATAAATGAAACAGTATTAAAGCCTAATCATTGAAAATGGTGTCCAAAAGCTACTATTTTTCTTATGGTCTTACCTTGGACCCACTAAGTAAGCAGAAACGAACTACTTAATTACAATATTAAGAATACTCATTGCTGAAATTGAATTTGTACTTATTTTAAGGCTTTTAGACATCTGAGGCTGAGGGAAGGGACTGTAGAAGGTAGACGGCCAGGGTCTATTTTGCGGGTACCATCCCGGCATTCACCTGATGTGACTGAGAAATCACCCTGGAAAAACCTCAGTCAGGATGGCCAACCGGTAGGATCGATCCCAGGACCTCCCACATACTAAGCCAGCGCTCTACCACTGATAAGATAAAATTAATTGTATGGGCGTAAACAGTACTATGGCTTACGTCCGTCCCGACGGTCTAGCACTGAGCCACGTACCACTCTACCAGAGTACCACTTGGTACTCATTGCTGAGAAATGGTCTGATTTTCATGAGCAACATGAAGGTTCGCCTGTTTCAGGCAGAGGGTAGCTCGAGGAAAGAAGCTAGCAATAGATCTTAGGATTAGGATTTCCGATGGTATATTTCGCAAGAAGTATACCATCAGAAGTATACTTACGAGTTTCCGCGCGTGTCCACTGTGCTGAAAGGTGCTAACGCGCGGGCTCTTTGCTTCGGAACAGAACTGTCAACAGCGCTTTCCCCTCTTTGTCTTCTGCATGTTGTACTGTCAATTCTATTGTAATTTAAATCGAACTAGAAAATTTGACCCATTATTATTATACTAAATACTTTGGAACCGTTTGGTAGGACAAATATTTTACACCAGCTGTTTTGAACTGAGACAGCCTCGAATGGAAACAACAGTTGTACACCTGTAGGAAGGAAGAGATTTATCGCACGAACATGACACTATCTGATATATGAACGTTGTGAGAGCATGCAGAAGAGAAATAATTAAAAGATCTAATTGTGTTCAGGCTTTGTTGTTATTGATGTCAAAGATCACGTTGGCTAGGTACGACTGAAGTAAGTAACTTCTACCACTCTACCTTCTGTGTTAATAGCGATTGGTAATACACTTGGCACTAGTAACAATAACCACAATTACATATTATTCTTAGTTATTCAGTTACAATTACAAACAGTTATTCTTAGTATTAAGTACAAAGAATCAAAAGAAGTTTTAGCTTTTATATCAGTAAAACTCGGAAACAAACGTAAAAGTAGTGTTCGATTTGGCCACTTTCCTGAGAGGGGGAAGTATTTCTCAGAAACACAGAATGCAGTCTTTTTCTCTCTTGCATATTCCAGGCCCATAGTTTCGAGATTCGCAGCGACACCTTACCATGAGATAGGCTTACATGTTTTAACTCAATTTTTATTGATGGTCTTTAGGCAACTCAGTCTCAATCTGGCATAGGAAGATAGACGGTCAGCGCCTAGCTTGTAGGTACCATTACGGAATTTGCCTAGTTGAACTGATGAAAACCCTCAGTCAGGATAGACGGTTGCTGAGATCGTTCCCAGGATCTTCCGATTACTAGCCAACGCTCTACCAACTGAGCTACTGCCACTCGGTATAAGCCCACAGGTGAACGTAGAAAAAACAAAATACATTATAACAAGAAGAACGCAGAGGATGAAGGAAATAAAAACGTGACAATTTAGAACGAGTTCATAGAGAAAGTAAATAAATTTCAATATTTGGGAGTATATGTAACAAGGAAAAAAGAGATCATGGAAGAAATAAAAATTAGCTTAAGCATGTTTCTATACAGTCTAAAAGCTCCTAACATCGGAATTAATATCAAGAAAATTGAAAATATACAGAACGCTCTGCCGGTAAAACTTTATGGTTGCGAAATCACAACAAGAACGACTCTGGCAGTTGAACACAAATTGCGTGTGTTTGAAAGTAAGGTTGTGAGAAAGATATACAGGCAAAAACAGGTCGAGATGATAAGAGAATGGAGAAGACTGCATAACGAAGAACTCCACAGATTTACAATTCACCGGATTCCGTAAGAATAATGAATCACAACGGCTGAGACGGTCAGGCCAAACCGAAAGCAAAGAGGCTTTGGGAAGACCAAGACGTCGTTAGGAGAAAAATACTAGAAGGAATCATTAAGAGGTAGGCGTTCGTTACTGTGACGATGAAGTTACGAGTTTCATAGCCATAGTCAGTTAGTCACAACCCACGCTAAGGGGTTATTTCGGAAAACAGCCCAGAAATAATAAACAAAATATATATTCTTTTCAAGTATGCCGCATGGCATTAACAGACAAAATGAGTACAATGAAGCATAGTACCCAAGGAATACTTTTTTGGTATTCACTATACACTAATTCTTGTGCAATAGTAGTCAAGGAGATACGTAAAACAATGAAAAAATGTCGACAAGAGATGCTGATCATGGAGAAGTAGCTGAGCGAAACTGGATTACCTTAGATAAAAAAGTCAATAAGTTAGGTTCCTTAAGGATAATCTAAAGCAACGATCTCCAACAAAAGATGGCAGCACTACCTCCGTATATGTCTAACGTATGTTCACTGTTACACGAAATTTCATTGCTGCTGCTACAAATTCAAGCAAGAGATCAAACTTTCAAGGAAGAAAGGTCATAACCAATTCAAGAGCATGATCGATGCCGACTTTTAACTTTCTTTTTTGGTCATTGTGGAAAGAACTTCATTGTTATAGGTTTGGATATTCACAACAACAATGAAACGATTTCAACAATGAAAGAAAAACGAAAATAAAAAATCGACATCGATCATGCTCTTGAATTGGTTATGAACTTTCTTTCCTGCAAGTCTGAACTCTCTAGGTTTGAATTTGTAGGAGCAGCAAGGAAATTTCGTGTAACGATAAGAATACATTAGATATATACGGAGATAGTGTTGCCATCTTTTGTTGGAGATTGTAGCTTTTGATCATCCTTAATAAGAAAATTAGTAAACTCACACACACACACACACACAAAAAAAGATGCACGCAAAGAGGTACGGAAAAAATATCAGAGCACATTCACTCAGAAAAAGAAAAATATGGGAAGGAAGAAAAAAAGAAATCAGAAACACAAACGGGGGAGAAAGAGTTGAGATTAGAAACGTTTATTGTTATTACTCTTAGAATAAGAGCTAAGAAGTTCACAATTGGAGAAAGAACAGAAATGTATGCTAGCTATAAGAACGTCAAACGGTATATCCAGGGCGACTGGAAATACGTGTCTGGAGCCTACCCTTTTTTTTGACGTTAGTATTCTCAATTTTCACCTGCAGTAGTTCTGGTTTTTATGTGCTTGGATGGATTATAAACAAATCAAAATAAATTCGTTATGAAGTTCAAAGTCTCCAATTGACCTTGAACCTCAAATATATTTAATTCCGTTGAATTACGAGTGTTGTCAGTTTACATCCCTTGTATACCTTCAGTTGCAGTAATCTTCGAGGAATAGCCTGTACACTAGGGAAATCTTGTACGTTTTATACCAGTAACTATAATTTAAGCCCAAAACAAGCATCACATTGTATTTGTATTATTGTGGCGCCTGGTTTTTCAGAACTGGCGCCTAGATCACAAGACAATTTTTCGAGCCCTGCGTATATATCTGTTTCACGTGCTGGAATGCTTGAAGATAAAAAGAGGCTTTGTAACAGGATTCGTATATACTATATCGTGCAGGGGGACTACTATTTATGCTTACAAATAAGCATATCAAACGGGAAAATAAAATAAAAATGTTGTGTAAGGTAGGAATCACGACCGTTTTGTACGCGTACCGTATCCAAAAAGTGTGAAACATCAAAATAACAAAATGTTTACATGAACACCCTGCTAATCAATAAACACAATAGTACACTCAATTCTATCGAGCTCAATCGGATGCTTAAAAACACACCAAAATTAAAAAAAAAAAAAAAGAAATAAAAAAAAATCTGTAAGTAATAAACTTAAAAAACAAAACGAATTGCTTACTGAGTGGAGTCGAGACATCGTGGTACGAGAAATCAAGGAATATCTGAAGACCAACCTCAATTCCTTCTCCCCTTTAGGACTTGATTCATTCCTTATCGAAATGAACTACGGATTTTTGTTGAGAATGATGAATGAAAAAAATGTGTAATTTTTTTAGGCATAAAATACTAAAATTGGGAAGAAACCTAAACTAACCTTTGGTCAATGTGCGAGGTAACATTAGTTTTCCGATCAGTGAACTCTACTTCCGCGATAAGCTACTGTACATCACAGCAGGAAGGTTGACAAAGACTACCTAGAGAGGATTCGACAAACTATGAATTTGTAGGAGAAAAAAAAAAAATAGTATCCATTAAATAGAGTCAGACCGGGAATACTCGAATTAGAACTGAAAAATAAACCATTGTCTAATTTAAAGAAACTTTGGATTAGTGCGTATTAATGATGTACACATTATTTATAAAAAAAATTACATATTACTTTGAACTATGGGCAGATTTACAGTTATACAGGGTGTTCCAATAATACACGGAACATTTTCAGGAATAAATATCCCATAGTACAAACATCAAAACTGATTATACATTACAATAAAAGCTTTAAATTTCAAAGATAAAGTCATCCAAGAATAGAGTCATTGTTAGAAATGATGTAATGAGTCATATGAATAAAATCGAGAGTTTGCTCTGCTCAAAACCAAGGTGAATTAACTCTTTATAGGAGTTAACTCTAAAATTTCGTATGAATAAAAACTACCATAAACTTAAAGAGTTAACACAAGGAATCCAGAATAATTGGACGAAACTGGAGTTGAACTAACTGACTAAACGTTAGTCAATGATTACTGCGGCTTGAGTTGTGCGGATTGAACAACATAAGTGACGAACGGCTTGAGCCTTAGATGCCTAAAGGCCAAAAGTAAAATTCAAAAGAATGACGAAGAGAACGTTTAAAAAGGATAGACGATTTGCCTCCCAGTTTTACAATCGACCGCTCAGTTGAGGCCAAGTCATATTTTTCGTACATGGTCGATTGTAAAAGGGGGTTAGTGTTATTTGCTGACATAATTGGATTTACCGGAAACAAGGCAAAAGAAAGCCTCCCTAATCGCCACAATTAAAGAGAAGTACGAAGATTTGAGATCGCAATTATGAAGGCAGTTAAATATGAAAGCCAAGCTTAAAAAGAGGATGCAAACAAACCAACACAGCTGAATGACTGGGAAAGAAAACTGTCTGATATTATGGAACCAGAGAGCAATCTGTTATGAGCAGAGCAGACTCATTAGATTAATAATAATAAACTTAAAAAAAGAAAATTGTACAGTGGTACGTTCATGAACGCAACCATTTCGATCAAAGTCGTCGTCTCTCAAAACCTGAGTCACCTAGTCTTTTTTTAAGCAAATGCTCCATTATATTCGTAAGATAGATGACTCCTCGCTTAAGAATTGAATGTTCCCTTGGAATAATCTTTTCTCTTAAACATTGGAAAAGCGAGTAAACTTTTAAAAAACTTTGTCCCCCCTTTACTCATCCCACCCAATATGACGTAATGTCGGCTTGGCAAATGACAAAGTTGTACTCTAATACTGCATTTTAGGACAATGATGATTATTGAGGAGTACACCTTAGAATGTAGTACACCCATAAAAACATTTCACTGAGATGGAATTGACAATGAGCGATAGATAAGATAAAGATAAAATAATTGTATGGGCGGTAACAGCACTATGGCTTATGCCCGTCCCGAATGAGTGATAGAGAATCATATGAATCTCCTGAAAGCTGCGCTTTTCAAACATTAACTTTGGTACGATTTATTTATTAGGTTCAGGCTTTGATTTATATCTATGATGAAGCCTCGTAACCTTTGGGCGCCTCTAGCCCCGAAACAAAGCATTTTTCGGCAAAGATGGCCGTAACAAATTTTCATCCTTGTACTATAAGAAATTCATCCGTGAAATATTGCAGTCTATTTTTAAAACCATCTAGAAGTAATGTTGCACGTGTCCAGAACAATTTTTGAAAATTAAAGGAATGAAAACAATAATGGTAGAAACGCGTTCTTCTTCAACGAGGAACGGCATCATCTCTTTAAAATTAACTATGACATGAACAAACTCTTCAAACATTGAGCTTTAGTATTCTGTACCGCAAGTTTTATCTTTATACGTTTTAACATCTGATGATGGTCGAAACGATCGAATAAAATACTGTGCGACTAATTTGAGGGGGGGGAGCTTACATTTTCTATAATTGATACACAGCTACACGCTTAAATTTGTAAACAGTTATGTTTTCTGATTAGAAAAAAAAAAAAGGATTCGCGACACTACTATCACATTTTAACTACCTGAGATTGAAAGAAAAATGCATTCCAGCAAAGACAATTCTTACTTCATAAATAGTGAATGCAATCACTGACGGGCATGTTATCTGTGGTGAACTGGCACTAACAGAATATGGGAAACACAAGACCATACAGTTTCAGCTTTAAGGCTTGCAAACGATATTAGATAAAAAGTCATAGGTATGTACATGGCGTATACCTACAGTAATTCACGAAAACACAACCCAGGAAATCCTTCAAAACGAAATATAAACACAAACTGAAAAAATGTAATCTCGATTATTGATTTTAGATAAAGGAAGTAATTTTTCTTAGAAGCAGAATGCATTCAGTGGTGTTTTTATCAATCTGATAATCACAATTGTGTAAATAAGTACGTATTTAAGTTAATCCAGTTATAATATTTCTATTATAATTGTAAAAGCATACGATACCGCTTATGGTCTTCTCGAACTGCAGTCAGTTCGAGCTCAAACACTGGAATGGATCGAAAGCGTAGTAACTATTTTTTTTTTTTTTTGTCACCACTACTCGTTGAATCGATTATCATAGAACAAAACTGTTATTTGCGCAGAATAAATAACGGAACACTAAACCAATTGCAGAGCTTCAAAAGGCAATCTTTAGTTTAGTGAAGTCCTTATTAAACACTAAAAGGACGTACTTTCTCTCATAATTTGAGATATTTTTTCTTAAATTCAGATTTTTTCTTGTTAATACTTTCATTTACAATAAGCAACTTTCAAGAATATTGATCATTTGTCCCAAATATTTGTTTATTTGTAAACAAGTAAGTTTATAAATTGATCCTATGTAATGCGAGTATATGTGTATATTGTTTGATACACGAATGAGGTAATGAAATTTATCTCATTCATGAATGTTGAAGTATTACTTATATGGGTTTCTTTTGTATGAATTATTCTTAAGTGTTTAATTTGAATTTATTTTTAAGGCCTTTAGGCAACTATGGCTTATATGATGTTTTGTGTTGCTGTTTCTTTTCTTTTTTTTCTTTTTCTTTATATACTATATAATATAATTGTAAGAGATACTAGTGTAAACCTTCACTAATTGGAGAATTAATTCTCCGTAGAAGGTAAATAAATAATTAATAATCATTGCTAACAAGGTCGGCATTATCTGCTAACATCATTCTAAAAATAGAGTTTATTTTAAGTAGCTGGAATGATTGCAATTAACTTGTGTATAAAAAAAACTTATGTATGTTAAACAAACAAGAAAAAAAAATATTGCTCGCTTGAAACAAGAAAAATACAACTAGAAAGCAGATACAACAATTTGAATAAAAACGAAGTGTTTAATGGAGGTCAATTAGTATTGAAGAAAAAGTTTATAATCTTAAGCCAAAAACTAGAAGGGGAACATGCAATTCGGTGCTCGCAAACGTGAGTAAAATACTAATCTTAACTTGTTACAATTTAGAGTGACCAGCTTACAAAGTTATTTAGTTTGTTGCATTGTTATTTTGTTTGTCTAAAATGGCAACTCAAGCTGTATCTGAAACTAATAATAAATAAATAAATAAATAAATAAATAAATACTCTTTTTAAAGAGTATTATATTTTTCTAAAAGTTCAAACACACTACACTCTTTTCTATCCGAAAATATATCCAAATATACTCTTTCGATTATTTTTTTTTTAAATTTTTATCATATTTTGTACTAAATGTCTTGCCAACATCTAAATTCCGAATCCATTATATAAGTAATGTAATTAGAAGTTAAACATCAACTTATCTAATGTGAGAAAGAGTGCATATTCTGGACTTTCAAGTGCACTTTTGACTGTAAAGCTAATGTTGTCAGTATCACCAGAGCGCTTGATTTTTTTTTTTTTTGTGACAGTATATTAATTTTTTCCAGTAATTTTTGTAACGTCTGCTAACTTCGAAGAACGTTACGTGAACTCTGCCTATGACGGAAGATGAGTAGATTATGACGTAGACTACAAGAATATAAAAGGAGTAAAAACAGTAGCTTACAATTATCGAGTCAATAATGAAAGTCGAAGCAGATACGGATTGGAACATCTATGAAAAATTGAAACGGAGGATACAACAGCTGAAATTAATGTTCGAAATTTTGAACTTTTGAGGTGGTACAGACAGAGAATATAGCAACTTCTTCTCCATTTTCTTCCTGCTTTACCGGCTATAATGGTAGCAATTACCAGAGCTCAACCTTGCTTTCATATACAAGTATTTAATGCTAACATCCGCGCCGGCAAAACATATATGTTATACTCTGTTGTCAACAAATTTCTGGTCACCCTAAGTTTGAACCAAGCATAAATCAATGAGAGCGAAGTTTCTGGTTACATCTTGTAAATGGCAATCAAATCCCACCATGACAGACCCACTAAAATTCCCACTGTTTACAAAAGTATCTGCTAGAGTTTGCTGTGAGAAATTTGTAACATCAACTGGTTGTTCTGTAATACTGTTTATCGAGATTAAAAATACTTGTGAGGCTGGATGTGAATGTTACTATAAACTGGTGTTGGGTCGAAGGTTTGAACACAGGCTGAAAAGGCCTATATTAAACTTTATTTTAAAACTAAAAATTAACGTAAAAATTTCGGTAGTCTTACAATATTTTCACCACTCAAAACAGAACAGAACAAAAACACCGAAGATCTCTCTCTTTTGTTGAATTTGAATTTTGTTGATGACCTTCAGGTATCTATGGCTCTGTTAGAGATAGGGTAAGGAAAAGGATATGGACAAAAGTCAGCCAAGGTCTAACTTGAAGGTACCATCCCAGCATTTGCCTTGTGTGACTGAGGAAAAAACATTTCAGGATGGTCAGGAGCTGGTATAGAAGTTCTGAATGCAAATCTGACGCTCTGCCAACTGAGCTACGGCCGTGCGTCTTTCTCTTGTGTCCGAAACGTTTATTTTAATCTTAAGAATAATGTAATATTCAGTTGTACTGCCTGATGTAGGTAATGTTATAAATATTAGTTTTTTTTTTTTTTTTTTTAAAAAAAAGCTAAATATAAGCCAGCCTACTAATTTCAAAATATGGTTTGAGGTGAAAGAAGCTACGTAGCCTTTTTTTATTTTCACAAACCAGATTGTTGTTAAATATACAAGTTTTGGGAACCATACAAGGCGCTATAAAAATATATATATAGGGTGGTGAACAGGAGCACACTCCTCAGAGATTTTGGCACTCACAGGTTTCCATCGTTCTAACAGTTTAGACACGTCCCAAACGATGCAAGACAGAATATTTTTGCAGGAACTATGTACGTAAATCACTGCTAACACAAATGAATTGTAGGGCTATCGGGAAAGAAAGGATAGATTCAACCTCCATAATCTTGTGGTTACGATAGGAGCCTTTGAATTGGGATGGGGATGGGACGCAGGTTTGAATCGTCTTGCCGGCCATACAGACTAAGGCCCTAATGGAGTGATCACCAAGGTTCGTCATAGCCCGGACTTGTGAGATCAGCCATAGCTGCCTGTGTGATTCAAAAATATTTACAAGTTACATCTTTAAAAAAAATGCTAAAAAAATACGTTTGAATTGAAACGAACAGCTGATTTATTCAACTTATACTTTGTCAACCGATTTCGATGTACAGTACGCGGCAAAACAAACAGTACTGAAATTACAACCATGCTACGAAACCAAGATTTGTCAATAGAAGATGCGAGGTGATATCTAAGTGCATCGGTACAGCAAGAGTTGTCAACCCTCACGTCTCACGCAGTGTTCATAACGATTCTGCAGAGTGTTGAACATGTTGATGAACACAAGTTGCTGCAACCAGGGGAAATCTTTTCCTGTAATTCAGGAACACTTCTAGGCGGGTCATTAGACCGGAAAACGGATTCTTTCAGCATGCCCCATATGTAGGCATCGAGGGGCGTGAGACCTGGGAAGTGGGAAGGGTACAGGAATGCCATTCTGACGCTTCACACCGTATGACCGGAAATAGTGCTCCATGATAAACACCTTCTTCTCCATTCTGAAGACAATTATCGCCACGCCAACTGCACTCAGCACTATTCTCAACACAACTAGACTACAGAAGGCGTCACGAGCTGTTCCCACAACTCGTATGCGCGTCAGACATGCACACATTACATTACTGCTTGTTTTGCCGCATACTGCATTTCATATCTGTCAATTAGTATTGATGAAAGCTTCAAATCTATGTCAAATATTGTTTCGAAGGTTTGAAATGTTTCAAACCTAAGTCAAATAATACAGGAACAGGTAATTGGGCTCTACAAAGTGAGAGCTTTGACTATTCTAAACAAAGTCAGAGACACTGAGTCAAGCTTTCGTTTGAATATTTCGCATACCTCCAGATTGGAAATCCAATTGCAACACGATAGACTATTTAAAACAAATATCTAGAAAATGAATATTAATATCCCGGTGAATTTAACCACAAGCATTTGTATTATGATTTTAAAAGTGTGTGTTTATAGTGATTGAACGTGTGTGCGTGAAAGCGAATTGTATTACTCGTAATGCATAGAAGTAGTTTTGTAATCTCTTGTACAGAAATGGATAGTATTTGTGAAACTAGCAATATGAAAAAGAATGGACGCTACCTAATATTAACTATAGGAGTCAAAATACATCAGTCTGTGATTTTACATTGCAGTAAATCGCAGCTCCTACGCCATTGTTAAACTTCTTGCCCTTATGTAAAGACAATCAAATGCCGGGTTTGGGAATCCTTCAACGCGACATAAAACACAAAAATAAGCACTGGAGTGAACTCTTAACTTCCATCTGTCTTTTGGCCTTTTGGTAGATGTAAAAGGTTTATTGAGTATTGATCCAGAAAAGCAATTAACTCATTCAACAAATATCTCGCCAACCCAATCTCTTTCGGTAAAAGTCTGGGCCAACCCACTAAACCAGTAGGTTTAATTATATGCAGTGTTG
>JAGDQP010026422.1:0-21111 GCA_022664845.1 Lepisma saccharinum
CCATCTTGGATCCAACATGGTGGACACAATAATTCATTTTCTATACCGTTTGAGCTAGAGATACGAAATTTGGCATAAAGGTGTATCATAACAAGTAGCTTAGAGAAATATTACATTTTGAAGAAGTCGCCTTCTTGGATCAAAATGGCCTAAAAAATATCATTTTCCACACCATTCGAGCTAGAGAAATGAAATTTTAAATGAAGATGTACCATGATGAGTAAGTCACAATAATATAATAAAACGTTAAAAAATATTGCCATCTTTAATCCAAAATGGCCACCAAAATCATTCTTCATGTCACTGAATCTAGAGAAACGAAATTCGGTATAAAGGAGTATGACTAAGAGTTGGTTACAAAAATTGGGAAAACTTCCGATATGGTGGCGGAGACTCCCGGTTCGAGGTCATGATTTTTAGCATGGAGGAGCAGTCCACCATCTCATCAAGACGTTTAAAATCGATTGCAAAATTTCACATACACAAGACTAAAAAGCAGAAAATAATTATTTAAATAAAAAAAAACATTAATATACCACGTTTTTAAAACGGACTAAAAAGTATAAAATAATTTATCCCAGCTTCATACACATTTATAACCCCCATACAGATTCCTAACCCCATGCAGATTGTCCTGAAAATTTGTGATTGTAAATTTCACTGGTCAGCATGCGTTCGGTTGTCTCGCAGGTAATAATAATTTTCTTAATAATTTTCTTTCTTTTCTAGCTTTTTCTTAATAATTTTGACATGCTCATTCCGAAAATGAAAACTGCTTTTTTACATCACGTACAGTTTTTGCACAAAACTGCAATATATTACTTTCCTAAATTTAACAGAATAAGGTGTTGTTTCAGATGTTGTCAATAGATGGCGCTGTGTAAATATGTATAAAATACATGTACTTTTACATTATATATCTTCCATTTTGCAACTGTACGTGAATAAAAATAATGTAAACACTTACTTTATCATGTGTTGATATACTGTTGTTAAATTCATTGACTTTGATATTTATTTATATGCATATTTATTTATAAATTCCTATAGTAATATTCTAAATATGTTACTTTATATAAGTTATTGCAGTACATGCACTTACTTGAGGAGTGTTGTCTCTTCCTGTTTAACGTCCAGTGACTCTAGCTAGCTATTAAAAATACGTTTTAATGTGCTAATTTTGGTAGTGTTGTGTCTTCCTGGTCAACGTGCAGTGACTCAATTGTTAGAAAATGACATCACGAAATGTTTGAATGACCCTGATATTTTCTGTTATGTGTGACAGTTACACTGTGCTCAAACAGAGACTCCTATTACAAGTTTCGTAAAGAAAGCGTACTTGGCTTATTTTGGTATCAAATTAGGCGATCAAGATAAGTCGTGGGCACCTCACAGTGTGTGCAGAATATGTGTAGAGATACTGAGGTCTTGGACAAGTATTTCCATAGCTATTAAAAATTTACAATCACAAATTTTCAGGACAATGTGTATGGGGTTAGGAATCTGTATGGGGATAGGAGAAGCTATTTTATACTTATTAGTCCGTTTTAAAAACGTGGTACATTATTTTTTTATTAAAATAATTATTTCATCTGAAGTGATAATCCGATACCTTCCTACTTATTCCTTACACTCAGCGAACTTTACATCCACAGACGACGATCTTGTTGGCCCTATTCAACTCATGTGGCACCAATGACTTCAATTTATTCACCTTATTGATCGCACGGAACCAAAGACTGACAGTGGTATGGTGTGTGCCTAATTCGCCTGCAATGGCACAAACATTTTCCCGATGGTCCGCTTCCTGGTGATCCTGAGCAGCTCATTCGTCGGTGCCAACGGGGCTGATTTGGCAAAGTTGTGTCACCGTAACGAAATTTGACAAACCAACGGCGAATGATCTGTTCATTCGCCATTCATGTCCTAAATGCATTGTTAATGTTCTTTTTATGCTGTTTGCTGTGCAGAATGCCTCAAATTTAATTCAAGAAAAAAATCACTCGTAATGGTGTTCTCTCCATGGATCACCTTCATACGACCCTGATCAACAACACACTGCCTATTTGCTGTACATATACAGAGTTATGACATTAGGCTCGTGATCTCAGCCAATCCCTGTATTGTGTTGCTGAGCTCAGCATTTCTCACCAGGCGTCAAAGCGGCTATTTAATTCGCACTAACCAACCTATACGTGGGGAACTTTACATGAAAATTGTACTTTTAAAATCACTAAACGACATGTTTTATGGCAGCGGATGGACCGTAGCCCTGATTAAACTCGCGTGGACAGCAGTACAACAGGGGGGTCATTCATAGAAGTCACCCATGTAAACGCGCACATGAACAAATCGCAAGCGCTCTCTTCTAACTTCAGCTCGAAGCCTACTGTTTGGTGCTCAAACGAGGATAGTTCCGATCAGGTGCTACAAGAATGGAGCTAGAAAAGAAAAGAAGAGAGCGCCTGCCCTCTTTTTGGGAGATGAACCTACATGCAGAAGTAAGCATATTCACCTGTGATCGGTCTATCCCCGAAGCCAAACTCCAAATATTTGTGGATTTCTTGTTCTTGACCACCACTATTCTACCCGAACTGTGCCAGTGTAATTCCGATGGCCCTTCTCCAAATTTCTCACCGACGAAAGCTACGAGCACAATGATTTGTTTGTTAAGAATCACGGAGGAGCCATCGGGTTGACAGTGCATTTGTAGCTTTTGAGATGGACGGTTGCCGGATCGGAAATGACACGAGTTCAAGATTTTCACGCTGTGAACGGAAAGGATTAAGCGACACCATAAGCATCAACCTAGCAAAAAGGAAATAATTTAGAAGCACGTTAAGAATCCCTTTCCCAACAGCGACAATGTTAGGGTAGTTCAATCAAAGATTTTAGGTAAAATTTTATTATTGATGAAATATGGCTCTGAAAGAACAATTGATCTCATATTTTAAACATTAAACATTTTTGACTGACGTTTTGACAATGTAAACAGTCTTATTAGAATATTTGATGTAATTAAATATATGTATTATGTGAATATTGACAATCCTATTAGGAACTGAAGATTCTATGGTTCATATTGAAAGTTGTACTGATGAAGGATTCAAATGTGGTATTTCCTGAACAAAGCAATACATGTTGGATTTTGTGAGAAGATACCAATAATTTGATATTTAAGGTAATAAAAGATATTAATTAGCATTCGCAGTGGTTTGTCCTCTGGAACACAGAATAAAGATATTCTACTTAAAACTTAGAAACTCACCCACTTATTTGGCAATTGGTACGACAGATTTGATATAATTGATTCTTATGGTTAAATCCATATTAGTGGATACAATTCTTGGTATTGAAAGTAATCTATTTGAACGGAATCACAAGCAATAAAGATTGAATATACACTTATATTCATAATAACGTTGGCGACGAGTGTACAAGATCGGACTAACTCAATAAGAATGACTTATGCTCACATTGTATTTCATATCTTCAATCCCGATGATGGCAGTATTTGGAAAGACTTCAGTTACATTCCGTAGTACACGATGTCAAGGATGATTGTAAGCCAGCTCTATTTTTAATCTCGCTTAATGGTAAGACGTACGCTATGATACATGATGCGGTTCTTCCCAAGTTAGTAAGTCAGCTTATTTTCTCGGATATACAAGAGATTTTGCTCCAACTATACACTGTGAGAACAAACCTGATAACAGAGCGTTTCACATTCCAACGATTACTCAGCACCAGGGACAGCCAATAAAATATTACATGTCGGAGTTACGCACACAAACCAATAAATGTAAATTTTCAGTATTCTTAGATGAAACCTGGACTACACAATTAGTATACGGTGTCACCGACAATAACTTACGTAAAAGCCTCTTATCCACAGATCATCTCACGTTTGATCAGGCGTCTCACATAGCTTTTCAGCAGGAAACGATTGATACAGATAGTTCGTTGCTAGCGCGACATACGTGTCATACGTCCGCACTAAGTTGTGACATAAGGCAAATTCAAGAAAACAAAATGTCATATTACCAGAATAAAGGAACATCAGATGTAATTCGTAATTGCAAATAATGTACTAAAAATGATCAAAAATAAGTGCCCCTGCATATGCAAGATTTGTGTTGACTGCAAGAGGAAAATCATTTTCAGTTATGTTGTCAAAAACATCGAGATTAACAATTAGGTGGTACAGCACTGTCAAAGAAGTATATACAGTTAATGAGGAATCGGATCATAATACGATCTCTAATGTGCACACTAATGACGACTGGGATAATTTTTGGATTACGACTATCTTTGATTCTCAAAATGTACACACTTCACCCGCAGCAGTACTACAATTAAGAGTCAATGGTGAATATGTAGACGTAATAGTAGACACAGGAACATGCTATAACACGATTAGCTCAGATACAATTCAAAAACTGTAATTATCACCACAAATAGAAAAATGTGAGATCCATTTAAAGTCTGCTCCAAATCAAGATCCTATCGTGCAAGGTAAATTGACTTTACCCACGACATTTCGACAAAATTTATGGTATACTCAGTGGTTGGTAGTTGCAGAGAAGTTACCAATACCGATATTGGGTAGTCCAGGGATGGACACAATTCTGGGCAATTGGAAGCAGAGGCTATTTGCTTATAACAGTAATTATTCTAGTAATGCTAATCATGTGACTAGAAATAATAGATATGTACTACATCAAAATAATACTTACATGCCTGATAAAATATTCAAATATCAGGGATATAATCAACACAGACAACTCAGAACAGATAATTTATATACTTAACTCTTCTAGTAAAGAAATTATAACAATCATTAATGCAGATAAAAGAACTCCAAATGGAATTTCAGAAATGCAGGCACAATTGAGGAGAAGTGTACACATGCATTTAGCAACTGACGACATTAATAAGAACCAATCGGAAAAGCAGCAGATGGAGAAGTTAGAACTGATTCATATGCACGACGGGGTACCGCCAGTTCAAACAGAAGAAGAGATATTCAACAGTTACCAGAAACTACAGATATTTCAAGTGACATAGATGAATATTTGCGTGCCATAGGCTATGAAAAGCTTCTGACCCATCATAGGTTAACATATTGAAGAAGCACTGTTGTCTGGTTGAGTAAAGGCTTCAGCAAGAAGATGAGGAGAGACATCGATTTGGTGATGCAGGATGTGAAATAAAACTGGATTTTAAGACTAATCTGTATGATTCATATTGATCATGAAATGAGAATACTATTGTGAATTTTGAACTGATATGAACCAGATTAGGTCGAATAATCCTGTAGTTACTAAATAGGTAAAGATGCAATTTTATTATGTATAATTGTCATGAAAATCAATATGGAACTGTGCCAGTTTAACAGTTACCGGATTTCATATGGAAATATGTCAAGCTAGTTGAAATGGAACTGCGAGAATTTAGCGATTACCCGATGACTGATGGAAATATTTAAGCTAAGTACATAATAATGAGAATATTTGTATTTTGCAAATACTGCGATAGCGAGCAGACACTGTGAGGAACAGACACAGACACTGTAAAGATCTATATGGTCTTAATTTTTCTGAGAGAGGGTGAATTGTTGGGTTAGTTGAATATCGAAGATCTTGATTAAAGTTTTGTTATTGATGCAGTACGGCTTTGAAAGAACAATTGAATGTATGTTTGAGTTCATATTATAATAATCAAGAAATTTACAAAGCAATTTACTAGATCAAAACAATTTATATGGGATGAACCCATTATCAAATCACACCTCTCCTTTTTACTTCAGACTGCAGAAAACTTAGAAGACAAAGCCAGAATAATTGCCACGTCTTCCTTCGAAGCAGGTGCTTGGCTCAAAGCTCTATCTTCGCCCCCTCTCGGCCTTCACCTCAGTAATGAATGTTTCCGACTAGCAGTTGGAATTCGACTGGGTGCAGATATTTGTGAAAGTCACAAATGTCAGGCATGTAAAAATGAAGTAAATTAAAAAGGATTACATGTCGTTTCTTGTTTCAAAAGCGCAGGTAGATATCGTCGTCACTCGAATGTTAATGACATTATAATGAGAGCACTAATCTCAGCTGGCATTCTTGCAGTACGAGAGCCTATTGGATGTAGCAGAACAGACGGTAAAAGACCAGATGGGATGACTCTGTTAACCTGGAAGAGAGGCAAACCGTTAATTTGGGACTTCAGTTGCTCAGACACGTTCGCTCCTTCCAACCTCCCATTTTCCTCAGTCCAGGCGGGAAATATCGCCAGTAGAAAAGAAGCGGAAAAAAAAGAAAATATAATAATCTTGCACGGAAGTACCATTTCATACCCATTGCTATAGAATCCAGTGGTTCATGGGGAAAAGACGGCCTCAACTACATAAAAGAATAGGTAAGCGTATCACAGAATCATCTGGTGACGATAGAGCAAGCACCTTTCTTATCCAAAGAATAAGCATGGCAATTCAAAGAGGTAATGTAGCTTCAATCCAGGGAGCCATAAACAAAGGCAAGGAATTAGATGAGATATTCCTACTGTAATTTTGATTTATTTGACGGAATGTTTGTCACTATCCATAATTATAAGTAGGTAACCGTTAACATGAAGTCTACCGTTGTAGCAGATAAAATGTTTCCTGAAGGAGCTGGACCATACATGGAGATGGAAGAGGTTCGGTTCTGATGGCCTGTTTATGTGTTTGGCGGCAATTGATAAAGCAGTTCATACAGACTTTTTCAATGTTTTCGAAGACATAGTTGATGATGACGATGTGCAGTGATTGTGATTTTGGCCTTCCGAATCCTGTGACCATAAATCACAAAATTGGTATACGTAATATTGAAGTTATGTTATTTCCAAACTATATCATTAGAAATGAACAACATTTACATTTTAGTTTAAATGTTCTACCAGATACGTAAAATTAAATTTGCAATGGTTTGTAACCTGAAAACTAACATAATAAAATATATTTTATTATAATAATGTCGAACTGAAGTTTTGACAATGTAAACAGGCTTACTGGAATATTTAATGTAATTAAATATACGTATTATATGATATTGACTATGTTATTAGGAACTGAAGATTCTATGGTTCATATTGAAAGTTGTACTCATGAAAGATTCACATGTGGAATTTCCTGAACTAAGTAATATATGTTGGCTTTGGTGAAAAGATACCAATAATTTGATATTTAAGGTAGTAAAAGAGATTAATTAGCATTCGCAGTGGTTTGTCCTCTGGAACACAGAATAAAAATATTCTACTTAAAACTTATGAACTCGGCTACTCATTTGACAATTGGTACGACAGATTTGATTCCTATGGTTAAATCCATATTAGTGGATACAATTCTTGGCATTGAAAGTAATTTATTTCAACGGAATCACAAGCAATAAAGATTGAATATATATTTATATTCATAATAGACAAGAACCTCCTTGAGTTTGATAGAAGATAAGTTGCAGATTCGGCTTTAGTTTTTTTCTGTTAAAAATCTACAGGAGTTTGGACTACAGCAAAGCGGAGAGTTCTTACAGCAACGCCTGATAGGCCGAACAATAGCTAGTGATGGTTTAGGTAGAACGAACAATCTTGCTGCTGAGATCAGCAAGAATCAAATATTTTCTAAAGTGCTAACAACAAGCACAAATTTAAACAAAAGTTTTATTCAGCCTCGATTATGTTTACTTGTTTAACATTCCCAAGAAGGATACATAAGTTTGTGCAATGTAATGTGGTCATAAGCGATCATGAGGCAATACATAAAGTGAAATGATAACGGTTCTGGTTTATTTTCAAAGCCTATTTTATCTGTAAGATTTGAAATGGTTAGTTTATGCTTAGGCACTTTCTCATCTTCGCTTTTAGAAGCAACGCTACGACAAGGGATAAATTGTGATATATATTTTCTTCTCAATGACTGTAGGGATAGAGTTTAGATAATCACCATACGTTATAGCTAAGATTATCAGCACTTCCTCTGTTTAGCAATCCTCCAGTTAAAGTAAAATCACGCGAAAATACTTATATTCTTTGTCGTAATCACAACAGAAATTTGTTTGTAGCTAGCATGTCAGAGATAGGGACTTAGAAGAATGCCTTCGTATTGAAAGTTAACTTTATGTACCATTTTTATCGGAAAATGGCAACATGAGTCGGGTGTAAAGTCCGTCTCATGTTGCCATTACAATGTCTTGAACAAATGCAACAGGAAGAAGTTGCCTGTAACCAGCAGTTGATATAGTTGTCATGAGGCGGCTGTATTCAACATGTTGTGTTCTGGAACTTAACTAAATATTGAAGGTTACTTGCGTTATGTATTAATAAGCAATTATCAGCTTTTTCGACGGATAGACGTAAGTTGTTATCACGTTTACTGCAACGGCAGCGTGGAAGGAAAGCTGCTACTCAACAGAAAACATGAAAAATAAATTCGGTGTCGTGTATTAAGAGGAAATGAATTTTCACAAAATTGACAAGAACTTGAGTGGAGGAGAAAAAGTTAGAGCTTCCCTCTCCTCTTGCTGAGAAGTTACCGACTTCTTCGTTTGTCGAAGTTTTGTGCATCAGTTCCGTTGTTAGGGACTAGAGATGGGCTTAATTGTACAGATGTGTTTTACTGTTATTTTTCAATAAGTGTTTTAACAATAACAGTTATATAAAATAATAACTAAAATAACAGTTTAAAATGACTCTTTAGAACGGATTCATTGATTCGCAGCTGTCAAGAAACAGGATAAAAACAACTTTATAGGTTAAATTAATTCAATATAGCCGGTTATATTTGCAGTAGTAAATTAATGTTTAAGAAATACATAACATTATATATGAGCGTAAGCGTATACGAGCAAGTGCTATGCACTACTTAACTGTTGAAACTTAAAACAGTATTTCATATTATAATTATAAAAGAAATATTTTATGAATTATCGAAGATTACACTAACTTTTGGGGAGAAAACATTATAACATCAAAATCATTGTAATCAGGAACGTATGAAGGGATAGTTTCGGTTAGGAGGGGGGGGGTTAATTGATGTCTATGCTGAATTCATATAATTTTAGGCGTTATAATATTTAATATAAATTTCATACCCAGGCCCCAACTTGACCTCTTCCAAAACCAACTTCTATATATGTGCTTGACTTGAATACGAATTCGAGTTGGTAGTGGCTTTTATAGATACAATTATTTATTCTTTCATGGATAATAATGTATAGCTGTTAGTAGGAACTCGTACAAATAAAATTGAAATTAATAGTTGGTTACAATTCCTTCTGGTCAAATGAGACTTTGACCAGAAGGAATTGTAATGAGCAGAATAATAGAATTATAAATGAGCATGTATAATAGAAATATGAATCACGTAATAATAACTCCGATTAACAATTTTTAACTTTCATTTCGTAAACATAGGCGCACAAAATATTGTAAGTATATTATTATATGGTATATTAAAACAGCAAATTATTTAGACTATATAATGTGAATTACTTCGTAAGTACAGATATGTAAAATAGTGTTAGCACTTACATAATTATATGATATGAAAAATGAAATGAACATTAGCCAACTATATATAGCATAGGGACTGAGCATTCTTTTGTTAATTATGATGTTTTCGTTTCTATAGCATATTATAAAAAGAATTTAACCTGACTTTCTAACATAACCTGTAATTTCGTGCAGTGTGTAAAATATCGAAAAATGGGTATAACCAAGGGTTAATATGAATTAATAAAAATAATTATATTTTTGTTATATTTAAAGTTGTATTTGACACATCCATTTCAGCAAACGTTATGGTTAAGGGAGTGTCACAGCATAGAAAGGCTTCCCTACGTGTGAATTCCATTGTTAAGAAATTAATATGGTTGAATAGGGCAATATAGAAATTCCCTGCAAGTAGCATGCGTAAGCTTTGCTAAAATAATTAGATATATTGGGTACAAGTTCGATTGTGATTTACTAAACCGACTCGGCTTGCATTTCTGAAGATGTCATTGTAACGACACCGTGATAGCCTTGTCCCCCTTCACTCCGAAGCAAGTGTCTGGTTTGAACATTTCTTGCAAATAACTTTATTTTTGTTTGGGAGTCTGGGGGTCCCTTACATGGTGGACATTTTTATATTTTTATCTTCCATGTTTTACTACCTTCTCTCTCTCTCTCTCTCTCTCTCTTTCTTTCTTTCTTTCTTTCTCTCTCCCCACTTTTTCTTAGCGATTTCGGACTCTGAGTATAACGAAAAGATATCTAACCTAATTTTCTGCCCTGTTTCCAATAATACAGTAAATTGTCTAGGGCAGTTATTAAGGGCAATGAAAAAGTAAAACTTTAAAAAGACGAAGATAAAAAGTACGTAAAGGTTAGCTGAACATGAAGCTGTGGCGGTAAGGTCGTAAGACATACATCTCACCTCACCTCTCCAAACCCAAAATCTAAATGACCGGCTACTCTTGTCAATCTTCGAATTGGCTGCCGCGTATTCTTGTCGAAAATGGAACAAATATAACGAATAAGACCTGCAGGATTAGCAACTACTGTTTTATCAGTAGTAGAAACAAGAACATTGGTTTGGCAGTTAAAATAACAAACAATCTCTTCTGTTATATCTAAGTTGTTAATTTTCAACACCAATAACAGTTATAACAATTTTGAAAAAACACTGTTATAAAATAACAGTTTCGTTATTTTTTGCCAACGTTTTGTATACTTTAGAAGAGTACAGTCGGATATGTACGTGTGTTGGGGAAGGAAAGGCAACAAGGTTTTGTAGCATTTCTTATTGACTTTAAATTCTGAATTCAAATCTCATCTCATAAATTTTCTATCTCATAGCCTTTTCGTGTTACCTTACTTTGAATTATCCAAGCTGTGAATTTCTACATTTTGGCAATATTACAAACATTAAATGGATAGGAAGACGCTTGTTTAGTCTAATTTTAAATGTGAATATTTAAGTTTAACAGGATTTCTCATAATATTGAATCAATGTTGGCAAAATGTATTAAAGGCATTGCTGTTGGGGTGTTTCTTGACCTTGGTAGATGCTCGAAACGTTTTTCTGATTTATCTTCACGTAAAGGTAACGCTGTTCACTAGAAACATACGCCTTCTCTTTTGAAATATTTAAACCCTTTTTAACCAAGGCTTAAAAAACAGTTTACACGATTGTCGGGGTGTGAGTAAAGTGCTGAGCGCTGTTCCGTGTGTGATCTGAGTGAGGAAAATGTTATTATTAATTAGCAAAGCATATTGCTTTCTCTGGACTTCTTTGAAATACTAGCTTCAAGTTTCAACACAACGTAGTTCTGAAGTTTACCACTAGGTGAAACTGTGGTGCTGGGTGCTACCATTGTCCAATCTACGGACGTAGACTACTCCACATACATTGAAGACTTCATACATAGTGTTTAAAAGCAACTAGTAAAAGTACAAACACACTAATACACAAGTACTACTCCGAAGTTTTGAATTTATTTCTCACTAGTCAGAAGTAAACGATATACATTGTATTGAACATTAGTTTGACAGAGTGTAATATTTATTCACATGATAGGGCAGGATCTAAAAATCTAAGATATATTTGTCAACTATTAGCGAATAACAGTTTTTTGCACTGTTATATACTTAGGTAGTGTTCACTCTTACATCCTCTTCGTCACCTGAAGCCAAATTCCATTTTTAGGGTTAAGTGTAAACGACCTAGGATCTAGTTTCAGTGGAATCTCCGTTCGTGAGCATGTATTCACTTGGTAATTTCTAAGTATAGTAATGAGACCAACTTTCGTTTGCATTAAGCCAAATCGCATACCTGAAACAATAAAAAAAATCAAGTTGTAATAATAATATTAATAAATGACATCCATTTGTGTTTGAATATCTTACTTTTTAATTTATGTATTGGTAATCCATCGATGCAGATACAACCTTACATTATTAATGACTCACAACGAAACAAATGTTTCTACTGTAAACTAGTAAATGAGATAAACGTAAGATGATTTTTATAGGACCCTCACTTCGATAGTGCTAAGTATGGTGATTAATAATTTAAGGATAAGGCGTTCTAACGGAGCTCAACAACGCTTTTATCCAGTAACCTGCCTTTTTAAGAGCAAGTTCAGTTGTACAAATAAACTTACATCTACCAGAAGGAACTTGCAACTTCGACTCCTACCTACAGAGGTGAGTAAACAATTATTGTGTATCCTCCGCACAGTGCTGGAAATTTGGGAGGAATACACAAAGCCATCAACCGAAGTTTACAATTGTGGTCTTTCTCACTCAAATGGCTATAGATTAGTGCTCTACGATTGGTTTTCCTATTTACTAATGCTTGGGCGAATAGAGAGACCTTGTTATCAGCATATTATTTGGATTTTTAAAAATATATTTTTACCTAATTTTATGTTATTTTTTTTTAAAGTACATACTTTACTAGTAACAACCAATTAATACCCTGGAACGTAAGTGTATATATGGAGGTTTTCAAATCTAGGGTATTTTATGCAAATATTCTTCATTTCTTTTACGTAATCATTACTGAATAAATAGTAATTTCCTTAGAAGCTGTACAAAAACGTTTTACCGAGTATTAGTTGACGAATGCTTTTGTCTAAAATGTATATTGGAGCAACTAATCTCTGTGTTTTATCGCCGGTTTCGGCTGTATGTTCAGGGTTCATTTCAGATTTCAGACGTAGTCCATGTATACAAAACATTGATGCAAACTAATCATCTCCCTCCTTCTCTACCGCCCTGAGACTTTCGGATTAAATCAAATCAAAATCTTCAAATCCATTTATAACCTATCTAAGACCACAATTAAAGACCTGAATTGAAAAACATCCCAAGTCCACTTTTTTTTATATTTGCCCTTTCTCTGTTGGTCAGTATCTATGTTCCAAGGGCTATCTACTTCCATAAAAATTACATCTTAATCCCACCACTGAAACCCTTTTTTAATACAAAATAATTTCCGCTGAATAGTATAACATACGAAGACCTTGCACTGTATTTCATTCCTCCTGAAAAGATATATTGCGGTGGACCTGGGATGTTTTTAAATTCGGGTCTTCAATTTAAGATAATCTTCCATTAGGAGATACAGCTTTGCATATACTATTCTTAAGTTCAGTTTTTTTTAAATAGTTCCTTGTTTAAATCACCTTTGTTAAACGTTTTGAATTGGATATATTTCATAGTTACAGTTGCATTGATTTCAGAGACCGTTTCCTACTCGTTCTGGAAGAGGATTTTTTAATTTTATAAATTACAGTTTCATAGACTTAGTAGTAAGTAAGAAACATGTAAGGAAACAAAGTTAGAGGAGCTTTGGTTTACTTCACTTCCACATTATTATCTTTATTATTATTATTATTTGAATAATGCTTCCAAGCAATTTCTCTTAGCAACCAACTTATATAATTAGATTACTGTCTAATATTAGTGAGGTTACTAATCTACAAACGTAAACGACTGATTTCATTTATTGTTTTATTCTAAATAAATTTAGTTTTGTTTTCAAATTTAAATGATTTTTGGAATAAATTATGTTTTCTACTAAACACATTTTGATTTGAATCATTTATATTCATTTTTATAATAAGAAGAAGAAATTTCAAGCTCCCACTGGTTAAGATATTTGAGTGTTTTAATGATGCATACAAAATCAGACTTTTATTAGGTAACCATGTAATATCACTCAAACTTAATTGAAAACGTCATAATTTCAAAAATGTTTAATGGTTTCGAATTAATAATTGTTTCTTTGAATTCGGCAGTAAAAAATCACTATTTGCCGTTTCTATGATAACAGGACTCGATTTTTAATCGCATATTTTTGTATCAAGCGAGAACCATTGAATCAAATCGAATTAAACACGTTGAAGTACTTTTTACAAGTATCAATTTTTTCCTATAATGACGAAGTCTTAACAGTTGCATCATACCATAGAGGGAGAGCCAGACCCCCGGATTAGATTATTGTTATTAGATTCTGAACCTTTCAGAGTTATGATTTGAAATGTTCTTACTTTTATGGTTTTACTTTTATTATTAGTATTAGTGTTAAGAGTTTGGTCAATATATAGTGATCAGATAGTTTTAGGACTTGAACTAGATACGAAGCGTCAAGCAACATATCAGAGTTATGAGTGATAAACAATCGTTCCGTTCGCAAACGCTTCGAACATTGCTTTTTTTTTAAATGTCACCATATTATCACTAGAACTCTCCTGTTATGAACATATATTTTCTTATTAATTAAGTCCATACAAGAAGAAAAAGATTTGGAAAGTAATACTAAAATAATTTGGTTGGTGAGATTGGTAGTTTTATTTGGTTACATTCACTAAACGATTTAGTAGCTGGCAACATTTTTTATTATCTTAACCAAAGCATGCTTCTGAGTATACATAAAATAAAATAGATTGTATGTTGTTAGGCTATACACCATGTTTAAAAAATATCGGTAATATTTCGAAAATAAATTCCCTTACCAAGGAAGTAGATTATGTCCATTTTCAAGAAATAAATTAACTAGCATATTTTAGAAACTACAGGCGCTCAAAGCATCGTTACATTTAATGTAATAATTCTACAAATAATGACGTGACCCATGAAGACTAAGCAAATGACAATCGAAGTTCTACCTAAAGAATGTACTTGAACAACGTTCACGATTAGAGATGGGATTTAAGAAGAGATTCCTCACAAAACTATTTCACTGCAATAAAACTGACGAAGGCCCGTTAAGATTCACATGCATTTTCTGGCAGCTACATTCTTTATAACGATCTTTGCTGTTATGTTTTCTCTTGCTTTAACTTCTTTTGCCGTTTCCTTAGCCGTCATGGCTTACGTCATTATTTATCGAGATATTTTATTATTTGTAAAGGAGCATCATTAACTTTGAGCGTCTCTAACTCCAACACTACGTATTTATTTTGCTAAAGACAGATATAATCTGCTTCATATTTGCTTTATAAGGCATTTCTGTAAGACTGTCGTGTATTATTGAAATGTCCTGTTATACATATAATATAAGAAAATAACCTTTACCTATGCACATTCGTGGTCCCTCTCCAAACGATAGACATGTAGAAAGGGGTCGATTATATTTCTCTTCTTCACTAAATCTTTCTGGAAGGAACTTCTCAGGATTTGGGTAATATTTTGGGTCGTGGTGAATCCCATAGATAGGAATGTAAATCTCTACACCTTTGTTTATCGTTACGTTGGTTCCAGGAATAGTGTAATCTTCATTACATTCTCTTGATACAAATGTAAGCGGAGGATATTTTCTCAACGTTTCTGAAAAGTACACATAGACACATATATATATGAATACTCTTGCACTTTATAAATACTCTCAATTACCCATTATACAGTAACAGTTACATTAGTAAGCTTTGATCTGATCAGTATGAATCATGTATCACCATTAGCAGCGGTCTAGTGGCAAAATCTTCATTTCACGTAAATGGTAAAATGAGTCAAATGATACATCAATTGAAAGCTCCATGTATTTTCTTTATAAACATATTATTAGTTTCGAAATTCACTGAATACTTTGCGATTTATCGAGTTTGAGCTGGTACAATCTATAAATTGAACAATCGTTAGTTATGTTTTAAGTTAACAAATCAAACGTTCGAGTTTTCTTCCACAAACCCCACACGGTAGAAGAGTATTGCTTGGAACATCAATGTTATCAATTTAATCATGATGCACCATTCTTTGTGGTTAGTGACATTCAGGTTATGCATTTGACTTATAAATCTACATATTTTTGCGGACAATCGTAATTAGTGTTCCGTCTTAGGAAGTCTTGACATGAGGTCTAGTGATCGAGCGTCATAGAACTTGACAGTTTTTCCTCATAACCAGGTAGTGACATCGTTTCCACTTATTCGTCATCACCACAGTGCTTGTAGTGAAACAACTAATTTAAATGTAAACAAATGGTTATTGTTAAAATGGGGACTAAACAATCAGCTGGATGATGTATACTTGAAACTTGCATCAACTGTTTCATCGTCTTTGCAGTCGTTTCTTGCTGATGCAGATAAGTTCTTTCAGCATTGAATTTATATCACGAAATTACTGTACCGCAATGCGTCCGTTCATAAAATTCCATAAATAAAACAAACCCTTAGAAATTGAGGTGAATAAAGTGGAATATGTGCTTCGTTAAAATCTACAATGAACACTGATTAAAAATTGTTCCTGTTTAAAGTTCAATTTCTCTAAATTTTTAAGTTAAAATTTACGACCATGAACATGCCATTTGCGGTATTTTGGTGTATAGCACAGTATCTTGATTGATTTTACATGCACGAAATTAATTATATTTTAATGTACGATGCATATTGAAAGTGGTAAATGGCATATAGGATTAAATGACGTAAATGACATATTAAATGAAAGCAGTAAATGTCGTAGGTCAAGAAGGGGGTTATTTTGAGACACTCATTCGGAGGGTAATTGTGAGACAGCCCTTCTAAGTCAATTGATATTACTGGAAAATCCAGTTATGACTGCAGACCCTTTGTTTTACTTCGTCAGTAAGTGCCTGTGGCTTATGTCAAATTATCTGGTTAATTGAACTGGAATTGCAAGTAATAGCAAATGTGAGCTTAAAAAGTTTCATTTTAAATTTCAGTTCTTTGACAAAACTTTTCATGTATTGATTCAACAAATTGTTTGCAGGGCTCCAAATGAGTCACAATGTGATAGCTAACGTCATTATTTACTTGTGTGTACAGTGGCACACTTCAATGCAAATTTGTTTGAATTTGACATTATTGTTCCATGACCGGTGATTTGTGAGACAAGGAGGGTAATTCTGAGACTCTATTGTATTTGTGAGGTATTATTTGTTTGTACGTTGCAGTGATTTGAAGACTTAATAGACTACAATGACATCCAAGTACAAGAAAAATGGGAAAGCCGAAGCCCACAGATACAGCAGTGTTCCTTTCGAAGACATTGTCGCCAGTTTACCTAAGCTGAACATTCCGAATAATATTTGAATGTAAATAGGTTACCGCTCCAAAACAGAAAAAGTAAGTAACAGTATGTTTGAAAAGTAACTTCAATGGGTTTGTATGCATTTTTTTCCGCCTTACAAAAAGGTACAAAATCTAGTATGCTATCTTCTAGATTATTTTCCACGTGTTTCTTAGTTAGGCTCAGTTTAATTTGCCACTAAATACGGAATATGACTTATGTCAGATAAAATAAAATAAATTTTATGGGCAGTAAAACTAATGCCAGAGACTTCAAACCTGTACAAGCCTGACAAGAAGCAAAACACAATATGTCATCATCTTATTTCAGTATGTTATGTTTTTCTGTGACTTTGCAGATTCTGTTAAATGGAAAGGTCATTTTTTGTATTACCTAACAGTACCCTGTATGCTTTTCAATAGATCAATCATGCAACAATATACTGAAAAAAATGCCAAATCTGTCTCGTAATTACCTACTACCATCCTATAGCAGTAAATGAGGAACTGCGCTAGGGTTTAGCTAATCACACTATCTTCTAATATTGAACCAAAATATTACAAGAAGTTATTAGTTTGGGACACAGATAAACTCAAAGACGCAAAAATCGATACAGAAATACCAAGAATGCCTAGAATAGAGGATGCAGAAGAAGAGGACATTAATAAAGAATGGGAAAGGATAGAAAAGGCAATGAAGGAAACGGCAGAAAACATGATAGGTACCGTACACAAAAGAATACACGCAATGAGGAATAGTCCGATCAACAATGCAGAAAGGAGAAACGAAGCAAGGGAAAAATGATAGAGAGAGAAACAAGACCAAACTGCAAGAAGTACAAGGTACTACGAAGTCAAGCCAATAAAGTATACAGCAAGAAAAAGAAAGAAAGTATAAAAAAGCAGCTAGAGGAAATTGAAGATTTAAACAAAATGAAGGAGGAGGTCTTATAGTGCCATGAACAGGTTAAAAAAGGGGTTCCAGCCAAAAACGACAGGCTGTAAAGATAAAGAAGGAAGGCTGTTACTACAGGATAGCGCAATTCTAGAACGTTGGGCACAGCATTTCGAAGAACTGCTAAATAACACAGAACAACAAACAAGCATGGAGGATGAGACAGCTGAAACAGAAACTGAAGAGATCCGAGAACAACAGCCAATCATAGAAGAAGTAAAGAGACGTATAGACAAAAAAAATAACAAAGCGCCCGGAGAAGATGAAATAATAGGAGATTTATTTAAATATGAAAGTCAAAGCATAGTTGAACATATCCACAACTTAATCACGAAAATATGGAAAAAAGAAACAATACCACAAAACTGGACAATAGGAATTACATGCCCAATCTTTAAGAAAGGGGACAAAACAGTTTGTTCAAATTACACTGCTAAACGCTGCTTACAAGATATTAACCGGAGCCATACAAGAGAAACTGAAAATATAAACGTAAAAGTTAAGAGTACCAGTGTGGACTTAGGAAGAAGAGAAGCTCTACCGACCAAATCTTCATAGACAAATGACAGAAAACACATAAAACATGATCTCGATCTACATATGTTATTCGTGGATTATAGACAAGCGTTTGACAGTATAAATAGAAAAGAGCTGATAATAACAATGAACGCATTAGGAACACCAAAGAAACTGAAACGACTAGTAACAATGACAATAAGACTCCAAAGCAAAAGTTAAAATAGGACAACAACTTAGAAATAGTTTTCAAGTAACATCCGGAGTCAAGCAAGGAGATGGATTATCCACTACACTATTCGTAATAGCCCTTCATTCTGCAATAAACAAGGCAGATCAGAGAGGAAATATATTTACAAAATCAAGCCAGATTTATGCCTATGCTGATAACACAGTCATAGTTAGACGATCCGAACAAAGACTGAGGCAGGTATTTCAGGAATTACAGCATAAAACAAAGAAAATGGGTCTAGAAGAGAATGAAAGGAAAACAAAATATATGATAATCTCAACATCGGAAATAAGGAGGAAACCTAGAAACTTAAAGATAGGCCAGGAATCATTTGAAAGAATAGATAAGTTCAACTATCTCGGAAGCGTCATAGACAATAGAATAACATGAGCACGTGAGTGCACGAGAGAATACAGGTAGGGAACAGAGCATATCACGCCAAACAAAAATTATTCGAAAGTAAACTAATATCAAGAGCTACTAAATTGCAAATTCCTCAGAATCATGGACAGAAATAGACAACTCATTGAAACGCTTCGAGAGGAGAATATTACGGGAAATGTGCGTACCAGTCAAGGACAGGAACGTATGGAGAAAGAGGTACAATGATGAGTTAGAAGACATGATTAAGAAACAAAATATAATAAGATATATCAAAAGCCAGTGAATTATATGGTTAGGCCACGTAGAGGGAATGATAGATGGAACAATGCCAAAGAAAATGATGGAAGGAAAACTGTACTTTAAACGGAAAGTGGGAAGACCAAAGAGAAGATGGATAGATGATGTGATGAGCGATCTCCAAAAGATGAAAGTAAGAGGATGAAATTAAATGGCTCAAGGTAATAAGAGTTGGAGACTGCTTGCACAGGAGGCCAAAGCTCACCTTGAGCTATAGCGCCGAGGAATAAGTAAGTAATTATACTAGTTGACATAATGTAGTATTGTATACATTTATATTCAACAATTATTTTTACTACCAAATAAAAAAAATGCCAAATTAGTATAATGATTTATGTTATACAAAATTTCACATTAACCAACTCTTGTATCTCCTTTCACTGAACACATTAATGATAAATAAAAAGGAAAGAAATAGAAGAGCGCTATAGAATCACGTTGCATAAGAACCTTCCGATGATACACTTGCCTCCCGTAAAAACAATAACCGCTTGTATCACAACCTATGTACATATAATAGAGTCTGAACAGAGTCTATCTTAACAATCATAATACAGTCCACAAAGCATCTACTTTCGGTCGAAAGCAAATACATATCATATAGCCTTAAAGAAAAGTCAAAGAAGAGAAAGGAAATTACACACCACTATTGGCTGATGTTGCACAGTGATCTTGAAGTATTTGATAGAGTAGGAAGATAAAAACCACCAGTGGTTCATGTTGTACATGGACCTTCAACTAATAGAAATGCCTTCGAATAGAACAACAATCATGTAATTAAGTTAACTATATATTTATACAATCAACTGTAATCACCTTCTAATTTTAGACAATTTACATTTATTTAACTAATAAAATTTCTCATTTTATTTTTAATTTGAATAGGGTAACTCTTCTTCAATTTATCCATAATTTAATAGAAGCACTAAAGCACTAGACATAGACGTAATTAATATGTCATCTATCCCTCTCAATACGCATTAAACATTAAAAAATTATCAATTTTCAACAAGTCAAATCAATCAAGACCGTGTTAACCAAAATGGTGTGTAATGGTCATTGCGACATTCATTTAAGTTTTGAATTGTCTCTGTTATTTATTACCTAAACCACAGCAAACGAATTCTTTAAAAATCATTTAAAGTATTCTTTAAAAAAAGAAATATCAAGAAATGGACTTTAATTTGTGAACAAGAAATGCGAGAAAAAGAGCGAGCGTAAGTTCATGGGAATGAGATTCGCGTTTTTTTTGTTTTCGTACTTCGAGCAGGAGGAAGAAGAAAGGTGCTTTGATTACTGTGCTAATGGTTTGTTTGACTAAACGGATTGGAGCTGTTAATGTTTTGATTCGACAAGTTCGGGTTGTGAAAGATTGGTTCTACGACTTGTAGTTATGCGCCATGTTTGGTGGTTCAGCATTCATACATCGCGAATATGTCCTTCGTTTGAAAGAAGTTGTGTTGAATTCTTCATTTAAGTTATTTTACGATTAATGAAACACGATTTCGTTATCCATATTTTTGTTTGTCGGAAGTACGTTTTTCTGCAGCGTTCGGTTTGTCACTTGGATATTTCTTTCAAACACGTGGTTTGTTCGAATCAGTGTGAAAGAGATTAAATACTGTAACTTCTTTGAAATTAGGTTGTGGTTAAACTCAGTTAAATAAAGCAAGAAGTGAGTGTTCTGA
>JAGDQP010026423.1:12282-25935 GCA_022664845.1 Lepisma saccharinum
GACGTGAGAAACGAAGAACGTGGAAGACCACCGAAAAAGTTTGCAGATAGCGAATAGCAACTTTGTTGGATGAGGATGACACTCAAACGCAACAACAACTCGCAGATCAATTAAATGTGACACGAGAAGCAGTTTCCATACGTTTAAAAGTCATGGGCAAGATTCAGAATGCGGGAAAATAGGTTCCACATGCATTGACTGAACGACAGCAGGAAAACGAAAAAACACTTACGAAATTCTGCTCGCCAGGTACAAAAGGAAATCATTTCTCCATCGAATTGTGACTGGTGACGAAAAGTGACTATTTCGAGAATCTCAAGCGTAAAAGATCATAGGTAACTCCAGGATAACCGGCGACATCGACTGCAAGACCAAGTTGCTATGGATGGAAGACAATGCTTTGTGTTTGGTGGGATCAGAAGGGAGTGATCTATTATGAACTGCTGAAACCTGGCGAAACCGTTAATACACAACGTTACCGACAACAAATGATCGATTTTCATCAAGCTTTGCGTGAAAAACGACCAGAATATGACCAAAGACAACATAAAGTGATTGTGCTTCACGATAATGCACCCTCCCACACAGCAAAACCGGTCAAGGAAACGATTGCGACGTTTGGCTGCGAAATCCTTCCGCATGCGGCTTACTCACCAGACTTGGCGCCTTCCGATTTTCACTTATTTGCATCCATGGGACACGCACTTGCTGACCAGCGCTTCACATCTTACGAAAATGGCTTGGTGACTGGTTAGCAGCACAAGACGCACAGTTTCTTTTTGGTCTGGCATTCACACATTACCGGAACGATGACAGAAATGTATCGCTAGCGATGACCAATACTTCGAATAAAATAGTTCTTAGCATTGTCATCCAATCACTGTGTCTTTTCTGTACATAAATTCCGGTTTCATATTTACGCATCTGGTATATGCAGTACGCGCATAACTCAAGAATTAAATCGTAAGTAAAAATGGGCCGCATATTGATAACAAGCGCAACGTAATTGAGAATTGAAAATTTGGTCCACGTTGGCTTAGACTAGAAGTGAATGATCAAGATGAAATGTTTGCTCTGGCGTCTGTCTTTTAACACGAACCGATCAGTCAAGTATAGATAACGTACAGCTTCATGGTTCACGCATACACGGAGATAGAGATCATTCATTCATTCATTGAGCGGCCCTTGGGGACCACTCCATTTACCATTGCATCTCTTGATACATGCAGGCAGTAAAAGATTAAGATTGTGATATAAGGCTAGATAAAATTAAAGTGATAGAGATATAGGTGTAATAAGTTGTATATTGATTAATAAAATATTTTAGATAAGTTAAAAAGTATAATAGGAAAAATAGTCTAGTATTTGTGATTCATGGCCGCCATCTCGAAGAAGAGGTGGACTTTAAGAATAAAAATACGAAGTTAAAAATAGGGAAACGACGTATACGGCATGCATTGCAGAGCCCACAGGCCAGAGCGAAAATATTGCAACAGGACAAGTATTCGCGAAAGAAAAATGTAAATGAAATTATGTTTGTGTGTGTTGCTCACTAAAACACTGTCGCAATTTGACCACACAGCACGTCAGTACACTGGGTACACAGAGACATAACGAGCGTAGGAACAGAGCACCCCCAACTAGTTGTTATCACCACCACGTCGAATCGCCGAGATAGAGATCAAGTCCGTCACTGACAAATTGTTCACTTTAAACCAAGGTATATAAAATAATAGGTAGGCTATTCCAAGTGGTTTAGTCATAGAGTTAGGAAGAAAATAGAGACGTAATGACGTCATACATGACGTCATGTGAAGCCAAATTACGGTTCATCGGCAGCCATCTTGTGTGGCCCCATTAGAGTCCCTCTATACCGAGTACTGTGAGGATTGCCTTTTTCGATAGGAGGATGAGTGCACCTCAGAGAGGCAATACTCGGAAAAGAGAGTCTCTAAATATGGGGCCAGTTAATATGGCCGAAATGCCTCGTGCCTTACGTCTCTAGGCTTCATTCCCCTCTCCAACAAAATAGCCTAAGGTTCCCTCTATTTATATTCCTAACTCTGTGGGTTTAGTGCTCAATGACTGAATGGGGTGTTGTGTCACTTGTAAGATACTGTACATTACATCAAAAGCAGTTTAGCACAAGCTTGAAGCTCGTTCTGCTAGACGCTCTCTTTTCTTGTTGAATTTGTGTGCATTTTTTTTTTATTCTAAAGATTTCAAAATAATTAAATATTTAATTTCTTAACTCCAAAATAATTGTTTACTGCAAAATGCCTCAAATACTTCTTTTAAATATTTAACAGCCATTTTATAATTGCTATAAGATTTTGGTATGACTTTCCAAAACCCCAAAATAATTGTTATATATATTAATTTAACAGTCAAATAATTTTTAATAATTGCTATAAAAGTTTAGTATGACGTTTCGGAAGTTGGTGGGTCCCAAGAAAAAAAGAAAGAAAGAAAGAAATAGCAAACTTTTTTTTCTTTCGTTAATTAGGAATCCGAGCCTTATATCCAACCAACGCTCCCATTGAATAAAATGAACAACAGTTATGGGGTATTAATCATATGAGCTACAATTAAAATTCAAAATTCGTCGAAGCTTAAAGTTCATAAAAAACCTTGCATGGTATCTGTCATTTCACCTAATAGAAAATTATTCAAAACCTTAATTACTTTCCTCTACAATATATCATTTCACACACTATTTCGTAAGCAATGACTAAGCACATCTTAAAATCATGCTATACTTTTTCCAAGACGAAACATTAACTTTCGGTCTAATAGGACTCTTAGTACGGTATCATTCGGTTATCTTAAAAAGCTTTTCCTGTGTTTTGTATCAAAACATATTTCTTGTCACTTTCACCCGCGAGAGCGAAAGTAAAAATAAATTTTCTGAATTGAAAGAATGAAAGAAGAGATTGAATTTAAAATGTGTTCTCACTAATAATGGAACTTCTTTGCATAATGAAGGAAGCTGGAATACATTAGTAAGTAAGGGAGGGAATACAAAACCATAAGCATTGTTTTAAAATGTTTCTTCTCCATTGTCTTCGAACCACATCTACCGGTCATTAAACAAAAGACCGTTCAGCTTTAAAAAGCTAATTTATGACTACCAGGTGTGAAAATTATGGTTCTGGTAAAAGAGAGGAGGAGACTGGTTCATGTAATTAAATGACAACATTGAAACAAATGTCTCGAGTACACAAGAATGAGTCTTAACGATGTTGATCACCTCCTTGATTTTACTATGATCTTTCCATTAATTCACATGTATTTACTTTTAAATTCTACGTTATCTTCACATATTTCAAGAAAATTGCATATTCTCAAAACACAAAGTGTCAACTTGTCGAAGAATTACTTGACGGTTCCATTTCTGAGAGACTTATTGGAATTAAAAACAATTCGGATGGAAATTAATAGGAGGGACATACAAAGATGGCGGAGATGATTTACTATAATCTAATATAACGCTGGGTGTTTCTTCACAATATTACATTTCTATGGTAAAAGTAAAAAAAAAAATAAAAAAAAATAGGGTTGTTGAGTGTTGACTTTCTCCGAGAAGTAAAATTCCCAACTGGGATTAAGACTTGTGACTAACGACAGGAACGGCATCTTGTGAAAACACAAGTTAATCGCGTGTGCAATAAAAAATACCGAACCTGACTTACCTAACCTCTACATGCTTTTGTTCACTAATTTTATTAAATTTTCTAATGCGTTTATATATATATAAAAGAAAAAGTTATTTTCATTAAGGAAAAAAAAAACTACACCAGGATTAGAAATCGTGTTACTTGGATTAGCTTTCTGACATGCTACCAATTCGCTAAATTGGCAACTGTAAGCACATGGTTGAAAGTAATATTTACCTTTAAGGAGTAATGCGCATGCGCGAGCATGGCTCATCCTTGGGTGCTTATCCTGTCTCTAGTCGCAATCGCAAGTGGAGTAAGTGATTGTGTTGAGGCTGATTTTCATGTACGCTTGCGTTGCGATTTGGGTGAATAGCCAATTGAAACACGTGTAACACTTAGAACACGCAATTAAATGCGTATTTCAATTGGCTACTCACCCAATCGCAAGCAATGCCCTTAGTTTCATGTGTTAAACGTGATATCAATCACGAATAATATGAAAAGCATCTAACTTGACTTTGCCTAACCCATAGGTGTAAAGTTTGTAACATGTTAAAAGTTGGTATAACGAAGAAAAGAGCCTAACCTAATTTTATAACCTTTGTTCGTGAAATGTATTAAAATGCAAATGGAAGAAAAATGTAGCAAAAATTGAAAAATGAAAAGAAGTTATGTTGCTGAAAAAAAATGCCGCTGGGCGAGAATCGAACCTGGACACGACACATTATAGTCACTAGACCAATCGTCCATAGACTTCCAAGCGCTTTCCTGGCAGGCGCTCGCCACCGCGTCCTTTGCTTGCGATTTCTATGAGTAGTCAATAGAAACTCGTGTTAAACGTGGAACACGTACTTAAACAAGTGTTTCAATTGGCTACTTAACAAAATCGAAGCAACGCACGCTTGCATAAAAAGCCAGCCTCATAGATGGAATTGCAGTGCACGCGGAAAGGCGAGGAATGATACTTCCCCGAGTACGTCCAGTTGAGTTTGAATCTATTCAAGATCTTTGTAGGCAACTTCGGTGCAGGCTGAAAAACAGAGTTCGAGCCTGCTACGTTTTAACATGAACTTAAGTTCACTAACATGATATTAATTTAGAATAAAAATATAACTTTATTTAAATATCTCTATAAACTATACATATTAGGAAATTAATACCTTCCACATTTTGCACTCCTTGCAAAACGAATTTCGCACAGTGAACTAGTTTATCATACTGGAGCATTCGATTACATTACAAATCAAGATATCTGAATGCAGAGAGGAGGTAACACTAAATCTCTTTTGTCCACTTTCAGGTTAATCCAAAGGTGAGCGAACTCTGAGTTCCAACTAAATATTCTACGCTTGTTCCTGGTAGGTGTGTATGGCTCGTTTTGATATTATGTCCTAAATCTTGCAAATAATATGAATATTATTGAAAGAATGTGTTACTGAGCGGTCGTAGCTCAGTTGTAGAGCGTTGGCTTCACATGGGAGATTCTGGCTTCAATTCCAGCGACCGATCATTCTGACTGACGTTTTCCAGCGTTTCTCCTCAGTCACACCATTCAAATGCTCTAGTTGACTCCTTCCCGCATTCTTTTCATTACCACATCCCGGCCTAAGCCTTAGATTCCTAAAGGTCATAAAATAAATTCAAATTAAAGGATGTGTTTCTATTTGTGCAGGATGTGCATAACTTTATAACAAAAGGCATACATTTAAAAAATGGGCCACACAGCGACAACAGGCATAACAACTGATAAGGGACCATTACGATTTTGTGAATTTGATTTCTAAAAAGGCTTAGCCCCATTCGATATGGCATCCAAATAAAATCTTAAAACAAAGATTTTTATTTACGTGACGATCCGCTTGGGCACGACAAAAGTGTAACGAAGATCATTGGACCACGAACGAAGAGGTTTCGGCTCCTTTTATTTTTAATCAGGGTACGAGACTGAGAAGCTATGGAAAGGGAGTCGGTCAGAGTGTAGTTTGAAGGCACCACAGCAGAGGCCCAGCTGTCGAGAATAAAAAGTCGATGGCTGAAAATTCATAATGTACTATTACACCATTCGACAGACCAGTTGAGGAATCGATTTTACAAAATCGTAATAGTCTCTTGTGAGTTAGAACTGAAAAGTTTGTTCATATTGGGAGAAATTTGTCTCTCTTGTTTTATTTACTCATTAAATTGTTAATGACATCGAGCAGCCCAGTATCGTTTTAGATAGAGGTCTATGGGTTAAGAACTATGATTTTTTTCTAATTTTGGAAACGAATGGAAACTGGAATCCCTTGGGCTACCACACGGAAACTTACTAAACTTCTGGCTACCGGTGTTTAACTTTTTTTTTTTTTTTTTTTTCGAATCTGTGGTTCTTTCACCTCTTGCGAATGAGTACAAAGATAATAAGTAGACGCCACGTATAAAGTAAGTGTCTAATTCTTCTTCCAGCCACTTTTACTTTGATATGTATCTCACACTTTATCATGTGTACAAAAATAAAAATAAAAAGTCTTTCATCTCGTCCATCCGGAACTTATCTTACAATTTGAACAAAGCGTACTTCATTTGCATGTTTTATGTTGCAGAAGCAGGTGGAAGGAAGGTTCTCTATAAGTTGCAGTTTGGTCAACAACATGAACAGGATTTTACAAATACACACGCGCGAGAACGAGAAATATAAACGTAATAAAACATTTTATCTAAAAGAGAAAACTTGCACTACTGCCAGATCTAGGAATCGTGTTTCACCAGGTTGACACCTTAATAACACATATATCCGAAACAGAGAAAGTCTAGACCCGTTTTTAGTCAAGTCTATATTAGTTGAATCCTGGAAGTGTTACTGCTTCATTTTTTTTAAAGTGCTTTAAGTTGACAAGTAATGACTCTTAAAGCTATTAGAAGATTGTCCATTTTCTTATAAGTATAAATCGACATTTGACTAAATAGATGACAAAGCTTGACATGTAAGACATTATTTTTAGCGAATGTCAAAAACTTTTGCTTCTTTATAATTTCAATTTCTCTGTCTTGTCAGTCTGTAAAGAAACCTATCACCTAGACCATGCACTTGCTTTTAATTCTGAAAAATCACCGAGAGATTTCTTTTACGGTACTGGAAATTCTGACTGTCCAGTTCCAGTGTGCTGTTCACACATGCGCAGAGAGAGAAAGCTGATCGTAATCAAATATGAAGTTTTAATCAAGTATTTGTTTCCACCATTTTGATCATAAATAGGAAATATTGGCAGTGAATGGGTGTTGTGATTCCTAAATGGCAAGTAGAAAAAGTTATCCCACATAGCAAATTTTCACTTGACTCCCAACTGAATCGAGCTTGCTTTCACAAGTGTGCGAGCTTAATGCAAGCTTAACAAATCTAGCCAGAAAGGTTTTAACAAGGTTGAATCACACAGCCTAGTTTACAAGAATCCAGATTGAAAATAGCCTTAACAGAACACGCATAACAACCAGGTTTCAAGATGAATTCAAGCACTCCGCTTATCATATTAATGTATGTAACTGTGTCGTGCTTGAATTTTCTAAAATGTTGAAACACGCAAAAGGGTGTGCAATTACTTGGAAGTATAAAGAACAAAATAAAAATTCGCCTTTAAAAAATACCGGGTTTCGAACCCTGGTTGCATGACCAGCTTTCTGACACTCTAACCATTACACTACGGCAGTCCCTTCGCTGTTCTTTTGCATTGTTGTTTATGCTTTAAGGAGTTCAGCACAACACAAGTAGATCTCTGAGTCATGTAGTGACGGGAAGGGAGCTGGCGGAGTTTAGGTTATAGTAAAACAATCCTATCACGTGATAGGATTTCAGGTCACTGGCGACAATACAAGTGAAACAAAATTCAAACAGTTTTCAAGTTTAACCAGTTTCCTCGCATACGTAGGTGATTGTTCCAAGAAGATTGAATTAGGCTACTTATAACAACAACCAATAATAATGTTCGAGCAAACCACTTACATTGTTCCAACAAGTTAGTTTCATGTTTGTTTATGAAGTATAACATGATATTAAGTTTGACAAAGTGAAAGCAAGTAACTGACAAACTTGATTAAAGTTTGGCATTCATTCTATCTGAAGTTAAAACATGGCGTAGGTCATGGAAGTAACTTTACTTACGTTTTCATGTTTCTGGAAATGTATACTGTTCCTGTAAACTGTAAAACTGTAAAGTGGCTGCATTTTTTTTAAAGTCAAATTGTTTGGAAATTCCTATGCTTCTTAAGCTCCCAAGTTCTTTTTCAGGAATGTATGTGTGTGAATTTTTTTAACAGTGTATGACAGTTAATAATGACTTCAGAATGTTTTCATTGCGTATAAAAATAAACAATGTAACATAATGTTCATAAATTAAATGAAAAGTTTAAATTGTGTACTTTTTCTTCCGTATGATAAAAAAAAAATCTAACCTTATTTTACGTGGCATTATCGATGTCTATATATATTGGAATGTTTAATTTATGCGAAGAATAACCTTAGTCAATTAGAAAGAAATTAATCTGTTCACAGCCACTTAGCAAGGCACAAAACAGATGTAAGAATTGGTCAATGTAATTTAAGTACAAATAAAAACAGTTTTGTTGAGCTGACTAAAAAACTATAGTAATCTTCCTAAGAAAATCAAAGACCTAGAAATAGCAAACTTTAAAAAATATTCTGAAGTATAAGTTAACTGTCATGGCTATGGGTTACGAAGCAAAAGCGAAGTATTTTTCGAATACTGGAGAAAATAACTAATGTACTTGTTTAAAAAATAAAAACGTTGACCTGAACAGCAATCGAACTTAGGACTACTGGCACACAGATCAGCTGCTGTAGTCACTACACCACGGAACCACTCAGCCTAGTTCGCTTTTCAAGCGTAATTTATACTTAGTTCATCAGATCGCAAACTGTTTCATGCTTCTTTATCAAATTCAAATCAATATCAAGTTTGACAAGCTCAAGACAAGTGACTAATAACCTTGTTACAAGCTGGCATGCTATTTGTTATAAACATACTTGTTTACTATATAAATTTGTTTACTTCTTGGATTTTTTTCTTATATGCATCAATGTTACTTTTACCTATGATGTTCCCTGGACCTAAATACTGGTTCTTGAATACCTTTGGAAATCGAACACAGGACCACTTAATTACAAGAAGATGATGAAGGAACTCATCCATTCACAGGCGACCGGAAGCTTTTCTTGTATGAAAGTATGTGACGTTTGGTTGGTTGCGCTTTCTGTGCACATGGTCACAGCTTCAAGTACCTTTTCGTTCAACGAAGTGGTTCGGACTAAGGAATGATTTTCTTGCAAGTGTGTGTTGTGTTGCTTGCTTTGCTTCCGATTTGGGTGAGTAGCCAATGGAAACACGTGTTACACATAGAACACGCAATGAAACAAGTATTTCAATTGACTACTAGCCCAAATCGCAAGCAAGGAGGACTAGCAACCACAGCAAGTCCCGTTCTTACTTACCAGTTCATTTAGGACATCAGTAACAACTCAATCAACAGCATTTTAAGCATAATCTGATCTGATAGCTGCTGTTGAAAGTAAGAACGCGAAGACGGAAAAAGCAATCGCTTCTTCAGTTGAGGATTGGAGTAAACAGTACTGTATATTGTAATGGCTGATTTTCGTGAAAGCTTGCAATTTGGGTGAGTAGCCAACTGAAACACATGTTTTATTGTAAAATAAGTGTAACACGTGTTTCATTTGGCTATTCACCAAAATGGCAAGCAACGCAAGTTTACATGGAAATCAGCCCTACGTTGGGAGTAAGTATAGAGATTCAAAACACAGGTACGCTTCCTAAGTTGGCAACTCTGAATCCCATCACGTTCTGTTTCTCGACATTGATTCCGAAAAGAATGAAGTGATTACAATTTTAGCCAGCCTTTCCTTTGTCATAATGCTAAAACAAACAAAAGCAGTTTCAGTTTGCATTAAAAAAAAAACGATGAAAATATCTTGAAACAATGAACCCTTCTTGCCGTGTTTCTTTTTGTCCATCTGAACATAATAGCCCATAAAAAAGGTGAGAACAATCTAAGCTTGATAATTTTTTCTTCGTTGTATTCTCTTTGACGATGAAAAACTTTCAATATTTTCAAAGCAACAGTCATGAATTTTCATGAGTGACGGTTCCACTCAGCTTAATGTATGCTCCATCAAGAATGATACTCTTATATAAAATCAGTGTAAACTACAAATAAAAAGAACGATTTACAGAAATCATAATTGTATGGAAACATTTTTGACAAACAAAAGTTGTCAGATTTCCGTCGCAATATTTCCCTCAAAATACTGAAAAATTCCCCGTATTTTGTAAAAATTTCCGAGTTCTAAGTTTTCTTTAAAAATTAATGGAAATAAAAAAAAAGTGCCAGAAAGATGCAACAAATTTTCCCGGTGTTTATTTTTTTCCGCATTTTTTTTTGGGGGGGGGGGACAGATATTCCCGTTTCCCGGGAAATTTCTCTCCATCTGACAACACTGCATCAGGCTATTATAAACAAAATTAAATACATACTGATAATTCATAGTACAAACTTAAATGATCAACAGGTCTGTACAGTAAGTAATCATTGAAGTGACTACAGCACAGGGCGTGAGTCAGGCCTCCTTTTCATATATGATCTTGCCTCGTCCTCTGCGTGCGATTTCTATGAGTAGACAATAGAAATACTTTAAGACGACTAGTTTCAATTGGCTACTGAGCCAAATCGTAAGTAAAACAAGCGGGTAAAACACGGTAACCACTAACCCGCCTGAACTCTTTTAGCATTACAAAAAAAAAAAAAATGCAAAACGAAGTATTTATTCATAAGTAGTCACAAAAATATTTACCTAATGTTGTTATGAATAGCAAAGAGAAATATGTTAACCCGGACGAGAATATAATCTGGACCTCCTGCTGGCCAAAGATCCAACACTCTACTGGCTACACCAGGCGGGTAGTTGCCATCAAACGCTTTGGAAAAGTCATTTGGCACTATCAGGTAGTTACGAATATCGTTCAGAGATGGCAGTGCGGTAAGGGCTGATTTTCATGAAAGCTTGCGATTTGGGTGAGTAGCCAATTGAAACACATATTTTATTGCAAGGTAAGTGTAACACGTGTTTCAGTTGGCTGTTCACCCAAATTGCAAGCAACGCAAATTTTCATGAAAATCAGCCCTTAGGCGATGCTACTTCCGTGATTATTTCCTTCTACGAAACTCCTAAACTCAGGGCGGACCGGATAACAACGTATTGGAGATCGCATAGAAAAGAAATGGGTCATTCTCCTAGAAACGTGTCATTTAGATATCCATTTTTGAAAAAAGAAGAAAAATAAAATAATCAGAAAATCTTCCGAATATTTTTTCCAAAGAGATCTCCTCGTTGCGAAACTTGCTGCACTAGTGGTCAGAATGTTTAACGTACATTTATATACTTTTTAAACAAAAGAAATTTTCCTTGTGAACGGAGGATACAATGGTGATGAACGGGATATACAATATAGGGCAAAAATTTTCCTTAGGCTGCTTTTGCAATACTATAGTTTACTAAACTTAAGACAAAAATGCATAAAAATGTTACAAGATATAAAATTATGCTAATAACCTAAATAAAATTCAAATAACCCTGAATTATATAATTTAATGGCACAATGAACTATGGTATCGGATAGGTCGTTGGGCCAACAGTGGACCAACGTTGGGCCGACCATCCGGCTGTTGGCCCAACGACTGTGTTACTAGGGATGTGTTTTACGTCATTCTATAAAATTTCGATGACCTGCCTCAGAATAGTGCCAGAAGATAGAAGACACTCCTGGGAAGAAGATGTGTAGAAAAGTTCTAATCAAGAAAAACATCTTGCGGTTCCGGTACTGAGTGCTTTGTCCATCACTTAGGAAATGAACTTCAGTGGGATTTGGGAAGAACATTTTCAAGTTTTCCATTACTGGTACTAAATGGGCGCATGTATGTCGAGGGATCATGCTGCAAACTTTCCGATAATGTACAGAAAGAAAGTTGTTTCAGTTGCTTCTTTTCGGTTTCAAAAATGTAGGCAGAGACAGTGTGGAGAGTCACTTGAGGCTTGGATGCTCCGAAGTGAATCTCTGCTGCATACTTACAACCATAATTTTCAGGAAAATCGTAGTGAATCGAAAGTTCACTTTCTTTTCGATTTGCGTTCAGAAACTGCATCACTTTAAGTTGGTGCCTTACGTTTCCACGATGTTTAATAAACTTGGGAAGCGTTTCACGTAGAGCTTTAGCTGCATCACTTTTCTTCAAACCTCTCAAAACTTCTTTTACAGTTTTCTTGATCCTCTTTTCTTTCCCTTTAATAACAACTGTTACTATTTTCGTCACCCACTGCTCAAGATCGGTCTCTGCCAGCTCATTGTAATCCATCCAACTCACGGTTTTAATCTTACAATTCAGACACTTTCTCTCGAAACAAGCCTCAGTCTGCTTTTCACAGGTTACCGACTTCAATACGTCTTCAGGAGAATTTTCCATAATCGTACCTCATGATTTCATTTTCTTAACAAACTCATATTCTCGTGTATCACGCAAAGACATGTATTCCTCTTTGTAATCCTAAGGTGAAACTATCCACCGTGGTTTCGATCTACAAAATAATGAATAAGATACAGAAAGGCTCGTTGACGTGTTTCTTTACAATACTTGTCATGAAGGTTTTCCATTGAGGCATTCAAAACCCTCATCTGCTTCTTAATTTTACACCTTGTAATTAATTGTATCTGGAATTCTCGTCCCTCTTGAAAAATTCAACCACTGCTCTTCTTTTCTTGACAGAGTTATGTTCTCTGGGTGATAATACTGAAGAGTTCCTTATCATACTCAATGTCTTTTTCATGTTATTGTTTTCAATTCATCAAGACATCGGTATTTCTTGATTACACATCCTGAAATCTTACCCAGGAATTCACATCTTTTCTTTCTGTTTCTTTCTTCATGATAACTTTTCCTGATTTGTTCTTTTACGACAAAGCCACATAGAATGTTACGTTTAACTTTTGGAGATACTCTTTTACCTTTCAGCATTTCTTTAGCCATTCTTCTTGGAGTACGATCTTTTTCATTCGCTTGTATGTCGCTGTTTTGTTGTATCCTGTGAAGTGTCTTCCTATACTTTTCTACAATTTTATCTTTTCTTTCTTTTAAGTTCACTTTCTAAAAACTTGATGTATCTCTTTCTGTTCTTCCTTCTCCACTTCTTTCCATAGTCTTAACGTCTGTCTTCTCTTGGACCATCTGCTTCTCTTGACGTACCCGGTAGTGGATTATATAGCGGAACTGAATTAGGAGGTGGTGGTGGAGGTTCAATTTCATGAGGTAGAGCTTCATTTTTAGAACTTTTCCCGGTGGTGAATTTTCTTGAAATCGTCTCTGAACTTCTTGATGCAATTTTATTTTTTCTCTGTAAGCTCTAGTCTTCGCTCGCCATTTCCTCTGTAGATTTCGTCTTTCTCACTCTGACATTTTGCTTTTAGCCGTTTTTATTTTCCCCTCCCTTACCCGATTCTTATATCGTTCTCGTTCTTTCCGTTTTGCTTCCTCATTCCTCTCGGGATCGTGTTTCAACTTATCCCTATATCTTCTCATTCTTTCTTTCTGTTTTTGCCATGATTATCTGAAAGCGAAGAAAACATCTTAGAAATGAAAATATAAAAGCAGCTTTAAAAACAAAACACACATAGCAAATGTAGATTTCAAGTCTCATAAAACAAGGAAGGCCATTGACATGTTTGTGACCAAAATTGAACATTGTAGACCTTTTAGCATCTGCAGGTGTTGTTACAGCTTTCAAACTATTCTAATTTTCTGACTATAGTGTTCTTGATTTTCTGAATTCCCATTTTGCTGGTTTAAATCGAATCATTGTATTGTCATGTCACAATTCTATAGGCTGGATTGAACTAAAATAATCTCCGAAGACTGAGTCAACAGCAGGCCAATTTGCACA